>SKCR01049718.1:0-55129 GCA_019454045.1 Zanthoxylum bungeanum
TCCCGAGTACTCTACAGAGGGTTAGAGGCTCACCGAAAAATAGTAGGATGCAAGTATTAAATTTGCAATATTCGTTTAGTTACTTGCCATACGCGCTCATTCAACTTTTTGTCAAATAAATTAATATATTAGTTGGACTAATATTTAATCGTTGTTTTAATAAAATAGTTGGACTGTATTCAAACAATTTCAATTAATAGTTGATTTTATAATTGGATTATAGTAATCAATATAATTGAATTTAACCTATTAAATTATAGTTGATTATATAGTGGGACTATAGTATCATTATAATCGATAGTACCTAAAATCGTTGATTCTATAGTTGGACTATTGAAATCAAGAAAAATTGAAATATTAGTGTTTAAAACATAATCCTGGGTGAAAATGTATTTAAACGGCTTTAATTTTCAAATTGGGAATAAAACCTCAGGATAGTCCTGAAAACTGAGAAGTTATTCTATTTGATAGAATAACATCTTGGGCCTAAGCCCAGAGTTAAGCAAATAGTAGAGCATGATCTTTGGAAGATTCATGTGATGATAACTTTAGTGCTTAATCCATTATGCTTGCCAAATAGACTCCTTAATTTCTTAATAAGAACTAAGGATTAGATCCTTATAGTATGATATTGAAATTAAAGGATATTCATAGATCTATCCTTAGATCTTAGAAGTACTAAATTGCAATAGTAAACTCTTGGAGAGTTAATGGCTATTCTTAAGGAGACAAAGCCATAGTTTGCAATAAGGCAAGAAGCGCAAGGCGCATCTTATTTCGACATTCTAGAAGGCCAAGGCTTGGCCAAAGGCTTCTAGGGTGTGGAAAAGGGCAAAGGCAAAGTCATTATAATCTTCTGGGAAGACAAAGGGCATATCCCAAGATATTTGCCTAAATTGTAGCAAACAGGGTCATTGGAATCCTGACTGCCGTATGGACAAGGCATACATGAAGGAATTGAAGATGGGTAAGGCTCCAACTTCAAAATGTTTTTTATAAATATGTTCACTACTAGTATTAAAATTGGATTTTAGATACTGGAAGTGGTACATAAATATGTACTGGTGTGCAAAATCTGCTGATAAACAAGATACTGACTTCAGTTGAGATTAATCTGCGAATTGGAAACGGGACGAAAGTCGTTGTTTTAACCGTGAGAAACCTAGTTTAGGAACTACCCTTCGGGTGTGTACTTAAATTAGGAAATTGTTACAATGTAACTAGTTTGACTAGGAACATTATCTCTATATCAGGGTTTAACCCGTTGCGGGTATACATTTATATTCTAGAACACTAAAGTGTTTTATTTTATAAAGATGATATTGATAAACACATTAGATGTGAATAACAGTATTTATATTTTGAATATAAATAAATCTAAAAAACATAACGTGACAACAAATAGCTCAAACTGATTTAATCAGTTGAGACTTATATGTGGCATTGTTGTCTGGGACATAATTAAAAAAGACACGTATATCCACACTTTTGAAGAGTGGATACTAGGACAAATTTGATTCCCTTCAAATAAAGTCTGCGAATCTAGTTTATAGGCAAAATGCTTGAATCACCTTTTACTTGGTAAAAGTGAAAGTGCCACCGATCTGTTAGCCCTCGTTCATAGTGACGTAAGTGGGCCCATGTCTAGCTAGGCTAGAGGGGGATATGAATATTTCGTGACCTTTACGGATGTGGCATCGCATTATGGTTATGTGTTTCTTTCGAAACACAAATCAGAAACTTTTAGAGTTTCGACACGAAGTAGACAGACAGATCAGCTAAAGTATTAAAACTATCACGGTTAGACCTTAATGGAAAATACTTCAGCAATAAGTTTCTCAAATACTTGAAAGAGTATAGTATTCTTTCAATGAGGACTCCTACTGGAACACGTCAGTTTGACGGTGCGTCTGAATGGAGAAACCGAATTTTGTTGGGCATGATAAGGTTAATCATAAGTCGCTCTGAGCTACCATTTCCTTCAAGAGATACGCATTAACAGTGCAAAACCTATTTTGGATAAGGTTCCATACAAATCTGTTTGACAGATTTCATATTAGATATGAATAGGAAAGAAACCGGGTTTCTCATTCCTGAAGATTTCGGAATGCTAGGCATATGTTTGGATGATACCAAACTAGAACCCAAATCGGATAAGTGCCTAAATTGTGGGTTATCCTAGGGATAC
This sequence comes from Zanthoxylum bungeanum, assembly GCA_019454045.1. Classification (NCBI taxonomy): domain Eukaryota; kingdom Viridiplantae; phylum Streptophyta; class Magnoliopsida; order Sapindales; family Rutaceae; genus Zanthoxylum; species Zanthoxylum bungeanum. Next base: position 2,189 of record SKCR01049718.1, read on the forward strand.
CAAAGTATAGTACTTATACACTCATAAGAGAACAATTTAATTGTTGCTCACCATGAACTTTTTCCTAAGAGGAATACCTATATGCAGTGGTAAGTGTGAGGAAAGTAAAACTCGATGAAAATCGGAGTAATACTATTCCATTCACCGAATCCTTAACGGAACACAAATAGTTCATCAAGGATTAAACTATACCAATAATCTTCAAATACACAAGAACCGCGTAAGTCGGAGAGAGTCAGAAAATAACCTGGGGTATGGGTTTCTGATCTCACCTCATAAAGATGTCAATCTTATTGAGGAATACGAACTGACAACGTATGAGGAAGTGATACAAGGTATCGACTCCCTATTATGGCAAAGTGCCATGATGTCCGAAATGGATTCCATGTATACCAACTATGTTTAGACACTAGTTGTTGTACCGCAAGGCATTGTGCCTATTGGTACTATATAAGTCTTCAAGGGAGACATACGTGGATGGCAACATACCGACGTACAAAGCTAGGCATGTAGCGAAAATGTATCGATATCAACATTGTGTCGATTACGATGAAACCTTTTACTAGTTACCACGGTAAATCCATTTGGATAATGCTTACTGATGCTGTCTGTTTCATTTATGAAATATGACAGCTGAACGTCAAAATCATTTTCCTTAAAAGGAAACCTTTTGGAGGATGTTAACAACATCTTGACGAATTTGTCGTACCAAAACTAGTAAACAAGGTTTGCTGGTTATATGATCCATGTATGGATTGAAGCAAGCGTTATGTTCTTGGAATTATCGTTTTGATGTAATCATAATGGTATATGATTTGTTTCAAAACGAAAATGATTCTCGCGTATATAAGAGGGTTATTGGGAGCGTACTGACAATGAATTTCCTAATTAATGATGACATATCATTTCTTGGAAATGATATTCGCATAAAACAATCAGTAAAAGCTTGGCTTTCATGAAATTCTCCGTAGAATTCGTAGTGTATTGGGTGTGATGTCGAGATGGAAGTATCACTCCAGTCATAGTGGAGATGATGATCATGTAGGATACAGAACTGGTTCTCTTATGTAATTCAGTCATCGGGATAATATGACTAGGTCATGATTATCCGATATAGAGACTAGTTACCAGAGATCCGATATGTGCATCGTACGGGGCAGACACAATTCCAGCCCCATGCCTTGCACGTGACATCCGATACTGGATCGTAATACGCAATACTATGTATACTACGCCTGATATAGATCACATATTCCAGTAAGAATATTTATGGAGAATTGGGTAGCCAACCATGTCTTGTAAATTGGTAAAAATGTAGTACTAGGTTTGTACGTGTTCGGATAGTCCGACGACCGGATTTACTGCCAATATATATGGGGATCTCATGGGTCATTTCCCGAAGATTCACCGATGACGTATGACTCGCACTTTATTAATCTGGGATTAATTAATTGAGAGAGAAAATTAATCTAGGATTAATTACGGAGATATTTTTTCTGGGATAAAATATTATTTAAAGAGAGAGAACGATTAATTTGGAATTAATCGATAAAATAATATATTCGATATATTATACGAAATTGGATTTCGACGCAGAATTAAAATTAGATTTTAATTCGGGCGAACGAGTTAATTTAGAATTAATTCGTTAACGATGTGAATAGTAATTTTGCTAGGCACAATTATTTAATTAAATTTGATTTAATTACGTCGCAACGAAAAGTTCGTTAATTCGGAATTAGCGAACCCGAGCCCGGGAGTGTTTGCGGACCCACTCGCATTTCGATTCGAGTGGGGCCCACAAGTAACATCACGCGTCACATCACTCGTCATTAAAGTGATGGATGTCTTGTCACTTTGAGTGATTGACAACCAATCACTCTTCATTGATTGATGAAGGTGGTTGAAGACTTTAAGTCTTGTACATTTTTTGGATAATTGGTAATTGTTTTTGGTATTTGATTTTTGGAAAATTAAAACCATATACACAACACAATTTCTCTCTGTCACTTTATCACTCACACGATTTTGGAGCCAAAATTTCCCTTCTCTCCCATTCGGCTTTTGAAGCCATTTTTCTTCTCATTTCTTGCTTGGCCGAGACATAGAAGAAGAACAAGGAAAGATTGTGGAAAATTTTCCAATGCTAGCACATGAAGGATCATCCGAAGGTGATAGGGAAACCAACTTGTGAGCATGGAATCACCATTTGCAAAGCTTGGAGCTTGAAACATCAATGGAAGTGATGACCGAAAATGGAGGAGGAAAAAACAGTCCATTGCCGAGAGCTCAAGGAAGGGAGAAAAAGTTTTGTCGTTCCTCGTATCGCATAACCGATCAATGTAAGTATGATTCCGCCATTCTTCATTTAAGTATTCGCACATGATTTTATGCTTGAAATCGATATTGGGACTAACTAGAAACCCAAAACGTGACATGTCCCATTTCCTCTAGTGTAAGTGGAATGTATGCCATGTATTGTAAACGGTTTTATATGTTTTCAAATAAAATGATGCATTATTAATTTATCAAAGTATTAGTTTAATTTTCGCATATTATAAATTATCTAGAATACCCTAGATTACTTATGTGCCTTCAAAATTAGTGTATGAATATCATACACAAGAGGATTTAAGTCTGAAGTTGGTAATCTCAAATAGTCCATAGAGATAAAATAAAGCATATATTTATTTGTAGTTTATTGCTGAGCGGAAAATATATCAATATTTACCGCCCCTTTTACCTAATATTTTGTTTAGTTTCTCTGGTTTGATGAACGTTTTGATGTGTTTTTATATATTTTGCAGATAAATAAAGTATTGGGACTTAATGGAATCAACTCGGGGCTAAAATGATGAAATCCGGAGCAAAAAATGGCGAAAACGGAAATTTATTATATGCATCAGGAAGTGTAGTCTGAAATTCCAATTTTGCGCAAGTTTGGTATTTTGGCCATAAAATTTTCATCCTATATCCGATTGAGCTGATTTAAGTGCCAGATTAAAGAAGACACAAATATTTACAACTTTGAAGATTTAAATATTTTCGAATTCCGAAGTTTGGAAGGCCGATATTGATGAATACTCTATTGTATTTTGTGTAATTACTATAGTCATTTTCAAAATATAAAATAAAATCAATAAAATAAAAAAGTAAAAATTGTCAAACTTCCACCAAACATGCTTTCATGTTTGGTGGAGGATTTGCTGGCATGTTTGATGCCATGTTGGGTGGAGCAATATGTGGAGAAATTGGTGGAAGCCTTTAGATTTTCCTATAAATACCAAGCTAAATTTTGTAATTTTTCCATGCTTTCTCTGGAGGAATTTCTCCATGAAAACCTAAAGGAAAGTGTCTTGTATATTTATTTAAGTCTTCTTGTATTTTATTTTTATTTAATTAATAAAATTTTGTCTGTTTTCATTTACAGCATGAGCAGGTAATCTCATTCTATTAGGGTGAAGAGGTAAGACTTTTAATATAATAAATTAGATTAGTCTCCCTTATTTTAATTAAAATTTTGATTAATTAGTTACCGCCTATATGGCTGGTTTAGGTGACAACCTTATTTACCGCCTATTGTTGGAGTTCTACGATCCCGAGGATCGAATAATAAAGCATAAAACATATGTGAATACAATCGAGGAATTTGCGGAATACTTACATCGATTGGTTGAGTGACGCGGTGGACAACAAAAATCATTTTCTGCCTCCTCCAAGCTCTCGGCAGTGGGTGAAAATGCATTCCTCATTTTCGGAAATCTCCAATCTTTAAGCTCCAAGCTTTGGTTGATGGTGATTCCAAGCTCACGGGTGGGTTTCCCTATCACCTTCTCAAGACTCCGAAGTGTGCTAGCACTCTTGATTTTGCAACAAAATCATGACTTTGCTTCCTCCTAGCTCACGGTAGTGAGCAAAATAGAAGAGGAGAAGAACAGCCCACTTTGGGCGCGAGATGAAGAGAAGAAAGAAGTGAGAGAGTGTTAGGTTAATTGATTTCAAAATCCAATTGAAACATATACCAAATATTTGTCAAAAGCTTTCCAAAAGTCAACATAAAATTTGGCTCCAAAATGGCATTAAATGCTATCAACCACTCACATCAACTATTCACATCACTCAATCAATCAATGTGACAAGTTGTAACATCACTCAAAGTGACAAATGATTTGAAGCTTGATGCGACTAGTGATTTGACGCTTGATGTGACTTACGGGACGCACTCGAATTCGAAATACGAATGCGCTCGCAAACACTCTCGGGCTCGGGTTCGCTAATTCCAAATTAACGAATTTTCCATTGCGACGTAATTAAATGATTATGCCTAGCGAAATCACTATTCACATCGCTAACGAATTAATTCTAAATTAACTCGTTCGCCCGAATTAAAATCCAATTTCAATTCCGCGTCAAAATCCAATTTCGTATAATATGTCAAATATATTATTTTAATCGATTAATTCCAAATTAATCGTTTTCTCTCTTTAAATGGTATTTTTTCCTAGATAAAATATCTGCACAATTAATCCCATATTAATTTTCTCTCTCTTCTAATTAATCCAAGATTAATTAAAGTGCGAGTCATACATCATCGGTGAATCTTCGGGAAGCAACCCATGAGATCTCCGGATATGTTGGCAGTAAATTCGGTCGTCGGACTATCCGAACACGTAAGTACCTTGTACTACATTTATACCGATTTACAAGACAAGGTTGGCTTCTAGAAAAGTGCCATGCCTACCCAATTCTCCAGAAACATACTTACAGGAATAAGCGATCTATCAGGAATAGTATACGTAGTATTGTGTATTTCGATCCAGTATCGGATGATCACATGCAAGGCCTGGGGCTGGTACAATGTCTGCCCCCTACGAAGCATATATCAGATCACTAGGAACTAGTCTCTTAAATATAGGATAATCATGACCAAGTCATATTATCCTGATGGTTGCAACCCTTTAGAGAACCAGTTATGTATCCCTGCGTGATCATAAACTCCATATGACTGGAGTGACACTTCCGTCTTGACATCACACCCAACACACTACGATTCTCAATATACCCAGCAGAGGCGTACACAGAACCTGTTAAATCCCTGGATGACCAAAACCAAAGTATATTGATTGTCCCAAGTATTAGCGGTGCAAGTCTCAGGTTAAGACCAAATACACCTACCCTAATTTCGGACTTCAATAGACACATAGTCATACTACCAATGGAATTCCGAGGGGGTCTATCCAGAGTGAAGTTGTTTCCCGTACTATCGGTAAAACACAACCTTTTATTACACTTGCATGAGTATCCTATACCGAAATATATGAGAACTATGTCGTTATGCCCTCATAATGCGTACAAGTGTAATACTAGTATTTTACGCATTATCGATGTCCAATCTCTATAATACTCTGACTATGGATATTTAATGATTTATCCTTCATGGACTGATACTGTCTCATATCATTCTCAATCCAGGAACAAATCATATGGACCTCCTATCATTTATATATCTTGGTTATCTAATCACAAATTATAAGAGAGCAATCTCCTTTGTCACATAGTTAATTTGTACAACAACACCATGATCTGTACAAATAGTGACGCTATGGGTCATAATTGTCAAACACCTATATGTTCGATTTTTCATTTCAGACGTAGTTTCTGCCTACATGGTCGGTTTAGGTAATAACCTTATTACCGCCTATATGGTCAGTTGAATTTAATTGAGACAAATGAAATTACCGCCTTCATGGTCTGGTTAATTAATCGGTAAATATTGAAAGTAAAGGAGATTTCTAATTTTGAAATATTAAAAGTGGATCCTCTAACCTCATCATTTTCTTTTATTATACTTTTACATTATTAATTTCCAGCATTTACTTTATGTCTTTTATTTTATTTAAGCTTTTATTAGCCTTAAATATGTGTCGTAACTAAGTCCGTTATCTGGGGTTGTGATGAATTCCAATATCATTGGGTTATAAGGGGTTATTTTATAGTTTGGGTAATATAAAGGTTTACTTATTAAGTCTTAAGTTTATTGCGTCTTGTTAACTGGCCACTAATAATATTGATTTGGTAAACTTAAAATAAACTTGACAAAGGAAATTTAGGTTTCAGCCTTAGACTTAATAGCCCACGATCTTCCTTGAGGATAGATAACACTTTAATAGATTTCCTTACATGATAAATATATACTTGTCGGGCGGGGGTAGCCACAATTGGAACTTAATCTTAATGAATCTAGGTAATTTGATTGGCATAGACATATGGTTTAATTAGGTTACACTGGGTATGGGCAACTGACCATTGACATAGGCTTTTGCATAGTTTCCTATTCTAGGTTAGTAAACCAATATATTACACAAACATGAAATAACAACTTCATTTTTTAAAAGATATTGGAAAGATTCACAACCCTAGAAAGTTTCTTAATATTGAATTTGCCTAAACCTACTTTCGTGGAATTTTATGAACTTGTTTTAAGTTTAAAGTCACCATCCAATAAAACAACCAATCCATTAGATACTTGTAATAATTTGGCTTCAAAAATTAATAGCTTAGGTATTAAGTCCTCGTGGGATTGATACTTTTTATACTACTTGAACGATACGTGCGCTTGCGTTATACGTGTGTGATTTCGCCGATCACATTTTTGGCACCGTTGTCGGGGACTTATTTATCTTTCACTATTAGTTTTTGGGTTAGATATATTTATTTGTATCTAATTGTTTTTATTTTCTTGTGTTTCAGGTTCTCAAACACAACATGAGACGAACTAGAAGTTTTGAACCTCTGTGTAATCTTATGGAAAAGGATGTGCCTTTCAACTTCACCAAAGAATGCCATAAAGCTTTTAAGATCTTAAAACAGAAGCTTATTTCTGCTCCCATCATTGTAGCACCAGACTTGACCCTTCCATTTGAGGTGATGTGCGATGCTAGTGATTTTACTGTAGGTGCAGTTTTGGGACAAGGTAAAGCAAAGATTTTCCACACCATTTATTACTCAAGCAGAACTCTAAATGAATCTCAACTACACAACCACTGAAAAGGAGTTGCTTGCATTTGTGTTCGCTTTTGACAAATTTCACTCTAATCTACTGGGTCCCAAAGTGGTGGTCTACACGGATCATTCAACAATCAAATATCTGATCGTGAAGAAAGATGCCAAACCCATATTGATCCGTTGGATACTTCTTCTACAGGAATTCGATGTGGAGATTTGAGATAGGAAATGAATAGAAAATCAAGTGCCATATCATTTATTGAGGCTCGAGAATGGAAAAAAACTGGCAAAGAATTGAAAATCAAAGAAAATTTTCTAGATGAACAACTGTTTGCCATGAAACAGTAGGAAATCCCTTGGTATGCTGACTATGTCAACTATATAGTGTCAGGAAAATTGCCGTTGGAATGGACAACTCAACAATAGAAGAAGTTCTTCAAAGAAGTCAAACAATATGTTTGGGATGAGCCGTATCTGTTCAAACGCTGTGCTGATCAATTACTGAGGCGTTGTGTTCAACATGAGGAGGTCAACAATGTTCTGCAACATTGTCATTCATCACCATATGGCGGACACTTTAGCAGGAATAAAACTGCAGCCAAAGTCCTTCAATAAGGTTTATTTTGGCCCAATCTTTTTAAAGATGCTTATCTTTTTGCTCTTCAATATGATAGGAGCAAAAGAACGGGGAATATTTCAAAGAGAAATGAAGGACCTTTGCAAAACATTCTGGAAGTAGAGATATTCAATGTGTGGGGTATTGATTTTATGAGACCATTTGTTCCATCATTCAGAAACTTGTACATCCTGGTTGCAGTAGACTACGTCTCCAAATGGGGGGAAGCAATTATAATGCCATCCAACGATTTAAAAGTGGTGATCAAGTTCCTTAAAAAGAATATTTTCACTCGCTTTGGAACACCTCGTGCAATTATCAGTGATTGTGGCTCACATTTCTACAAGAAATGCTTTGATGCACTCCTATCCAATACAGAGTTACTTATAAGGTTGCCACTGCCTACCATCCACAGTCAAATGGACATGTTGAGGTTTCAAACAAGAAAATCAAAAGAATCTTGGAAAGAACTGTTGGATCAACAAGGAGGGACTGGTCGATAAAATTTGATGATGCATTATGGGCCTACCGGACAGCTTACAAGACACCCATTGGTAAGTCCCCATATCGAATGGTGTTTGGGAAAGCGTGCCATCTGCTAGTTGAGCTTGAACACAACGCGTACTGGGCACTGAAGAAGTTGAATCTTGATCAACAAGCTGTAGGAGAGAAAAGACTTCACCAACTCAATGAATTGGAGGAATTTCACCTACAAGCTTATGAGAATGGCAGATTATACAAGGAAAAGACCAAGAAATGGCATGACCGAAAAATAGTGCACAAACAGTTGGAACCAATGTAGCAGGTGTTGTTGTACAACTCGAGGTTGAAATGATTCCCTGGAAAGTTGAAATCAATGTGGTCAGGTCCATTTGTGATCACTTAGGTTTTACCATATGGAGCTGTTGAGTTCCTGGATCCTAACACCAATGAAACATTCAAGGTTAATAGTCAGCATGTCAAACACTATTGGGGAAAATTAATTGAGCGATAAAAAGAAAGTGTCACACTTTCAAATCTAGCATAACATTCAGGCAGTCACGTCTAGCTGACGATGTTAAACTTAATGCTAGCTGGGAGGCAACCCATGTAATTTGTGTATATATTGTGATTTGGTGTGATTTCATTTTATGTGTTTAGTTTTTACAGGTTAAGTCATTTCAGGATGGAAGAAGCTCTCGTAAATCTTCACAAGCAATTTCCTTCTCTCCCTCAAAAATCTCTGATGAAAGTTTTCAAAGCTCACTTGGAACACATGAGACTACTGATGATCAAAGGTATTCCTATTGATATTCTTTGGATTATTGAAGCACGGGTCCGATTGGCAGGTGAGTTTTATGACTCTTTTATTTCACATCTGCCTGGTTTAGGAAGAAGTACATATACTAAAAAGAGAAGAGCCAAAAGAATGTGTGTTTGTTATAAATGTGCTCCTATGTTTTATGATACTCATTGTCGTTCTTTATGAATGATGTCTGATAACCATGAAGATAAGATTAATTTCATTAGGGATGTCTTGAGTGATGAGTCTTTGGATGACATATCTAAAACTCTTGAGACGCATCCCAATGGATATGTGTATCATGAAATTCGCGTGTTATATGCACAATTCCAAAAAGAAAGATAACAGTTAAGTCTAGGGAATCTGACTCAAAAAGACCCTGTTTGCCAATTTATAAGAAAATTGGATGGGAAGCTTGTCCCTGACGCATAGACGTCAATCAAGCCGTAAATTATTATAAATATTATATCTCTTTGTTTTTTCCTAATAATGGTGATTTGTTTTATTATTTTCTCCGACAGGATCCAGATCTTTTTTACTTTCAGGATTTATTTTACTGTTTAACTAATAATTGTCATTTTGCAGGTACTAGTGCTATAATTTTTACTCACCTTTTTTCAGATGTTTTAAATTCAACTCCTCATTGCACTTTTGAAGACATCCAGAATAAAACATGGAAGCCACTTCAAGAAGACGAGTTGAAAACATCTGTGTGTTTTGCGGTACTAGTGTTGGAGCTAAACAACAATACGTAGTAGCAGCACAAGAATTGGGTCAAGTCTTAGCTGCAAGGAATATGCACTTAGTATATGGCGGTGGCAATCTTAGAGTAATAAGGATCGTTTCAAAAGCTGTACAGGAATGAAGCAGTCAATTTTTGGGAATCATTCCAAAACCCTTGGCTGAGGCGAATCTTATTGGAGCATCAAACGGAGAGGAACTAATCGTGCCAGGTATGTCTAAATGACTGATAGAAATGGTCAACCGTGCTGATGCTTTTATTGCTTTTCCAGGTGGCTTGGGCACAATGGAGGAAAATTTTACAGTGTTATCTTGGACAAACCTGAACATACACCATAAACTGCTTGGACTATACAACATTGATGGATTTTATGATTTTCTTTCTGTGTTTCTTGATGATGCCCGGAGAAATGGGTTCATGCCAAAATCTGTAAAAGAACTCCTCTTCACTGCCAGAACTGCCCCGGATTTAATTGACCAAATCTTAGCCTTTGAACCATAAATTGACCCTATCATTTCCAAGATAAATTGGTCTGAGAACGATCGGGGTAAGAGGCGTCAGATTAATCGAGATCTTAACCTTTAACTTTTTATTTAGATGTAGAATTTAAGCTAACCAAATACTATCATCTAACTCTTCTTCTATTGTTTAAGACATTGGGGGCAATGTCTCATTTAGGTTTGGGGGAGGGGATTAATTGACTAGTATTTTTTTTGTATTTTGTATGATGTTTTTGTTTTTATTCCAAAATTTTTCGAAAAATACAAAAAAATTTAAAACTTTTACAAAAAAAACAAAAATCAAATTTTTTTTAGTGTTTATATGTTATTAATTTGATTAATCAGGTGAAATTGGTGTGAGATAGTTGTGTAAGGAATTTCCACTCCTGAGACGTATCTCAAGCTATTTCGGAACAAGTTAATTTTTGTTTATTTCCTTTTGAATTATTTAATTTGTGAATTCTCCATAAAACTGACTAAAATGGATCTTCATATGCTCAGTTGACAAATATTATCAACATGCATGGTAACATACAGACATGAGAAGTAATTGACGAGTTTGTAATATTCAGTGCTCTAGTTTAATTGGAGGAAGCATCTAAAAAAAGCGATGGGATAAAAAAAGAAAAAATATAAAAAAAATAGAAAAAAAGTGAAAAAAATCATCTGAGATCTGAATTATTAAGTCTGTAAGGGTGTCTTAACACCTAGTGCCCTAAAGCCAACTGGTTTGGGAGTCACTGGCCCAGAGCTCGTTACATGGATCGAGGATGTTGCCAATATATATATATATATATATATATATATATATATATATATATATATATATATATATATAATATATATATATATATATATATATATATATATATATATATATGAAGTCTGAGTAATTAAGTCTGTAGGGGTGGCTTAACACCTAGTGCCCTAAAGCCAACTGGTTTGGGAGTCACTAACGAAAAGCTCGCTACATAGATGAAAGATATTGTATATAAATAAAAAAAAATCATAAAACAAAATCATAAAAATCATTAAAATTATTCTATTGCTTAAATTAGGAAGGGGAATTTGATTTTATTTTAATTTGATTTGATTTAATTTAATTGGATTTGATTTAATTTAATTATGACATGTGTTTTAAATGTTTTAGTTATTTTTGGATTGGGTTTGGGCGAAATGGGCTTTGGATTGGTGCAGAGGTTTTGGGCCGAGGCTTAATATTTTAAAATAGAGATTAATCGGGTGAACCCGAGGCCAATTAGCGAGTTAAATTTGTTGATGTATTGATTTTTAAATTTTCCCTTCCAACGTCCTTTTCCCAAGACTTCCGGAACTTAAAAGGTAGTGTCTCCATATGAGACTCATCATTGGGACTTACATGCAAAAATACAGTGCCTACAGTCGCCCCTACTTTGATGGGACTTGTGCAGTGTGTGACAATGACAATCCTATCAAAGTTTATGTGATGCATTTTTACTTACCTGGCTCGTCAGCTGCTACCTGACTTGCTTGCTGCTTTGAACTGAGTTGATTTGGTTGTGCCATACCCGGCATGCTAAACCTCATACCCGAGGTGTCGCGGTTGTGTCTCCATACCCGGAGTGCCATATCCGGCGTGCTAAACCCCATACCCGAGGTGTTGCGGTTGCGTCTCCATACCAGAGTGTCGCAGTTGTGTCTCCATACCTGGAGTGCCATACCCGGCGTGCTAAACCCATATCCGAGGTGTCGTGGTTTCATCTCCATACCCAGAGTGTCACAGTTGTGTCTCCATACCCGGAGTGCTGTACCTGGTATGCTAAACCCCATACCCGAGGTGTCGCGATTACGTCTCCATACCCTGAGTTTCGCAATATTGTCTCGATACCCGGAGTGCCGTACATGGCATGCTAAACCCCATACCCGCGGTGTCGCGGTTACGTCTCCATACCCAGAGTGTCGCAGTAGTGTCTCCATACCCGGAGTTTCGTACCTGGCATGCTAAACCCCATACCCGAGGTGTCGCGATTGTGTCTCTATACCTAGAGTGTCGCAGTAATGTCTCCATACCCGGAGTGATGTACCTGGCATGCTAAACCCCATACCCGAGGTGTGGCGGTTGCGTCTCCATACCCAGAATGTCGTAGTAGTATCTCAATACCCGGAGTGCCGTACCTGGCGATTTGATGATATCTGTCTCAATACCCAGAGTGTCATACCTGGCGTACTGATGATGTTTGTGTCTCTGTACCCAGAGTGCCATACCCGGCAATTTGATGATGTATGTCTCCACACCCGGAGTGCCACAGTAGTGTCTCCATACCCGGAGTTCCATACCCGACGTGTTAAACCCCATACCCGAATGATCGCTGTAATGTCTCCATACCCGGCAAAATTGATATTGATGCTAATGTGTGCCTCACCCTTGAGACTCATCCCCAAAACTGATACTGATACTGATGCTGATATGGGCCTCGCCACCGGGTTTCATCCCTAAAATTGATACTGATACTGATGTGGGCCTCGCCCCCGGAACTCATCCCCAAAACTGATACTGATACTGATGTGGGACTCGCCCCCGGGACTTATCCCCAAAATCGATACTGAAAATGCTGATGTGGGCCTCACCCAAGGGACTCATCCCCAAAAATGATACTTATAATGCGGATGTGGGCCTCGCCCCAGGGACTCATCCCCAAAACTGATGTTGATACTGATGTGGGCCTCGCCCCCGAGACTCATCCCCAAAACTTATACTGACAATGCTGATGTGGGCCTCGCCCCAGGGACTCATCCCCAAAACTGATACTGTCAATGCTGATGTAGGCCTCGCCCCTGGGACTCATCCCCAAAAATGATGCTGATACTGATGTGGGCCTCGCCCCCGGGACTCATCCCCAAAAACTGATACTGACAATGCTGATGTGGGCCTCGCCCCAGACGGATACTGATGTGGGCCTCGCCCCCAAACTGATACTGACGTGGGCCTCACCCCAAACTGATACTGATGTGGGCCTCGCCCCCAAACTGATACTGACGTGGCCCTCGCCCTCAAACTGATACTAATGTGGGCCTCGCCCCCAAACCTGATACTGATGCGGGCCTCGCCCCCAAACTGATACTAATATGGGCCTCGCCCACAAAATGATACTGATGCGGACCTCGCCCCCAAACTGATACTGACGCGGGCTTTGCCCTCAAACTCATACTAAGGTGGGCCTCACCCCCAAACTAATACTGATGCGGGCTTTTGATGAGTGATAAATCTATCATTATTTCCCACTCATTTGACCTAATATTTTGTATAGTTTCTTGAGTTTTGTGAATATTTTGATGTGTTTTGTGTTATTTTGTAGATAAATAAAGTTTCAGGACATTCTGAAAGTGATTTGGACCAAAACATTGAAAATTGGAAAAAGGGCATTTTGATAATTTGGGCCCGTCGTGATGCGCAAACCCTTGTCGTCGCGACGCCTAACATGTACCAAATAGTGCTAACATGCACCGGGTCAATGTGTCATAATTTGAGAAGTTTGACTTTGCTAACGTGCGCCGTGCCATGTGTCATCATCTTATGGTGCCGACAATCACCATCGCCACATGTCACTCCACGTCAACGCCACGTCATCGTCCACATCACCGGTTGACCGAGTCAAAGGGCCACGTCATCGCTACATCATCATCAGCCAATCACGCTGTGCCATGTGTCGCAATCCTACTATGCCGACAATCTCTTTCGCCACGTGTCTCCACGTCATCTCAATCATTCAGCTTCAGCCGCCTTGCCACGTGTCATCTTATCTCCTTATCCAGAATCACCACGTGTTAGAACCTCAGCATGCCACGCCAAAAGAGCCAGCGTCGCGACGCGCAAACTCTTGGTGTCGCGACGCTGGAAGCCTATCAAGGTCTATAAATTGAGCTCAAGATTTCAGTTTTAGATGACCATTCTCTCTGAATTCTCTGATGTAAATAGGGAGTTTTCTACTTAGTTTGTTTTAATTTAAGTTTTGTAATAAATTTTAATTATGTTTTGTAATAATAGTAATTTACTTTTTTTATTTTTATAGTTTTTACTATTCAACCTTGAGGAGGTAACTTCCCCCTGCTACGGTGAAAGGTAATTCTTTTACTATTGCTATTTAGATTAATCCCCCTTAAATATAATATATTCACTATTTAAAATTTGACATAAAAAGGATACCGCTATATTGGTCGGTTGGTAATTCATTTTAAACTGGTTTAAACCTGACTAAGCAAGGATACCGCCAGATTGGTCGGTTGGTAATTAAACTTTCTTACCGCCTATCTGGCAGGTTCATGGACAAATCTTTTTACCGCCTTAATGACTGGTTAGACTTAATTTGACTTAATCAGGTTACCGCTTATATGGCTGGTTGGTAATATTATCACAAGTTTATATATTATATTATTAGAGATATCTAAATTAGTAGTAGTAAAAATAATTCCTTTTACCTTAGCATTTTATTTTATTTTACTTTTCAGTATTTACTTTTCCGCATTTACCTTTCAGCATTTTTACTTTATGTCTTTTACTTTTAAGTTTTTACTAGCCCTAGTTATGTGTCATAACTAAGTTAAATATCTGGGGTTGTGATGAATTCCAATATCACCGGTTTATACGGGGTTAGATTATAGTTTGGGTAATATAAAGATTTATTTATTGAGTCTTAATCTTAATGCTTTTTCATTAACTGGCCATTAATAAAATTGAACTTGTAAACTTAAAATGAACTTGGAAAAGGGATTTTAGGTTTAAGACCTTAGACTCAATAGCCCACGATCTTCCTTGAGGATAAATAACCCTTTAATAGATTTCTTACAGGATAGGAATATACCTGTCGGGCGGGGGTAGCCATAATTGGAACTTAATCTTAATGAATCCATGTAATTTGGTTGACAAAGACATATGGTTCAATTGGGTTATACTGGATATTTGTAGTTGACCATCGGAAGAGGCTTTTACATAATTTAGTGTTCCAGGTTAATAAATCAATATTTTACCCAACTATAAGATAACCACTTCATCTTTAAATGATATTGGAAGAAATCACAACCCTAGATAGTTTTTAATATTGAATTTTCTTAAACCTACTTTCAAGCAATTTTATTTACTTGTTTTTAAATTCAAAATCTTCACCATTTCAAATCAATCAATCAATATGTTAGATACTAGTAATAATTGACCTCATAAAATTAATAGATTAGGTATTAAGTCCTCGTGGGATCGATATTTTTTATACTACTTCAACGATACATGCGCTTGCGTTATACGCGTGTGTAAGCACCAGTCAAGTTTTTGGCGCCGTTGCCGAGGACTTATTTATCTTTTACTATTAGTTTAGGGGTTAGATACCTTTACTTGTATATAATTTATTTTCACTTATTATTTTTGTTTTCTTGTGTTATAGGTTCTCAGAAACTACATGAGACGAACCAGAAGCTTTGAACTTCGACCGCTTGACCCGAAAATTGAAAGAACCATCAGACAGTTGAGAAGGGAAATGCGAGAAGTCCAAGAAGCTTTAGTCAACATAGAACCTGAACCTTTAGACGTTGCACCACCGATTCCCATTCAAGATAGAACCATTCCGGTGGTTGACAGACTCACTTCTTGTATTGTACTTCCTCCCTTACCAGCAAATGTGGGTGACGTCAAAACTTGCATTCAGATGATTCAGCAATCAGTGCAGTTTGGAGGAAAAGCAACAGAAGATCCTAATACCCTCATCACCAACTTTATGGAGGTTTGCGGCACTTTCAATTACAACCGAGAAGCTGAAGAAGCAATGAGACTGCGTGTTTTTTTATACTCCTTGAAGGACAGAGCAAAAGCTTGGCTACATTCACTATCAGCAGGTTCCATCACAACTTGGAACAATTTAGCCACTAAATTTCATGCAAAGTACTTTCCACCAGCCAGAACTGGAAAGCTGAAGAATGACATCACATCCTTTTTACAATAAGACTCGAAAACTCCTCACCATGAGATTCCAAAATGGCTTCAAGTCTAAACTTTCTATAATGGACTTTCTGGACTGATGAGAACCACAATCGATGCTGCTGCTGGAGGAGCTTTGATGGAAAAATGAGAAGATCAAGCCTGTGACCTAATCGAAGAAATGGCTAACAAAAATTCCTTGTGGCCAACAGAAAGGAGCATGATCCAAAGAATTGCAGGAATTTATGAAAGTGGAGCCAATACAACAGTCAACGCCAAGCTGGATCATATATGCAAATTCATGCAGACTTTTACCATTGGATCCACAAGTTCCCCATATGGAGGAGCACCAGAACCAAACCAACTTGAAGAGACGGTGAATTATGTCAACAATTTAAAGAGACAGAGGAACAACCCAAATTCCAACACCTACAACCCAGGGTTGAGGAATTATCCTAATTTTTCATGGACCAACAATCAGGGCAAAAGAACAATCCACCACCTGGATTCCAGCAACAGAACTATCCACCACCTGGATTCCTGCAACAGAACAAAGGCCAGGAGCAGACAAATGAACCAGGAATAGCAGAAGTGTTGACTCAGTTAAAAAAATACGATGCTATGTTTCAGATCCAATCAGCTTCCATCAAAGCACTGGAGAATCAAATCGGACAACTGGCCAATGCTCAGAGTTACAGACCGCCAGGTAATCTTCCCAGCAATACAGAACCAAATCCAAGGAATAGAGGGAAGGAGCAATGTCAAGCCATTACCTTAAAAGTGTTACTGAAATCAAGAAAGATGTTGGAATCAAAACAACAATTGAGGAAGTTCCAAAAGATGCCGTTCCAATGAGGGAGGAAAAAGAAGCAAAGAAAAAAGAAAAAGACCAGATCACTCCACCTCCACATTTTCCTCAGCATCTTCGTAAAAATAAACTGGACAAATAATTTGCTCGATTCTTAGAGGTGTTCAAAAAGCTGCATATCAACATTCCATTTGCAGAAGCGTTGGAAGAAATGCCCAGTTATGTCAAATTCATGAAAGACATTCTTTCACGGAAACATAGATTGGGAGACTACGAGACAATAGCATTAATGGAAGAATACAACAGCGCTATCATTCAGAGGAAACTTCCCCTGAAGCTGAAAGATCCTGGCAGTTTCACTGTCCCATGCACCATTGGAGAACTTTACATCGGTAAGGCTTTATGTGATTTAGGAACCAGTGTTAACTTGATACCTTTTTCTATTTACAGGAAACTACAAATCGGAGAAGCAATGCCTACCTAAGTCTCGTTGCAACTTGTTGATTGAACATTTGCATTTCCAAGAGGTGTTGTTGAAGATGTGCTGGTCAAAGTCGGCAAACTCATTCTTCCAGCAGATTTCATTATCCTTGACATGGAAGAAGACAAAGAAGTACCTATCATTCATTGGAGACCATTCTTGGCTACAGGTAAAACTGTGATTGATGTGCAAAAAGGAGAACTGACCATGAAAGTGCAGTACCAATAAATTACCTTTAATGTTTTCAGAGCCATGAAATTCCTGAGCGATGAAAAGGAAGAAGAATGCTTCAGAGTTGATGTTGTTGATAGTATCTTTCAGAATATTGAGCCAAATCCCACGGATACACTTGAAGCTTGCATCACCAACATGACTGATAGCGAGCTAGATGCTGAAATCCTGGAATGTATCAACTACATTGACAAACCATTCTGATTCAAAGCAACACCACAAGTGGAAAGCATGGAACTGCCAAAGAAAAATCGAATCAAGTGTTCGATTGAAGAACCCCCGCAGTTGGAACTAAAGTTACTTCCGAGCCATCTCAGGTACGCATTTGTTGGAAACTCTTCTAATTACCTGTTATTATTTCTTCTTCACTAACATTAGAACATGAAGAAAAGCTACTGAGAGTGTTACGAGAACACAAAAGAGCCATTGGCTGGACTATAGTGGACATTCGAGGCATTAGTCCATCATTTTGGATGCACATGATTCTGATGAACGATGAGTACAAACCCACAGTGGAGCATCAACGGAGACTCAATCCAATCATGAAGGAAGTCGTGAAGAAAGAAATCATCAAATAGTTGGATGTTGGCATCATTTACCCCATCTCAGATTGTACTTGGGTGAGTCATATGCAGTGTGTGCCGAAGAAAGGAGGAATCACTGTGGTTACCAATGAAAAGAATGACTAATCCCAACCAGAACGGTGACTGGATGGAGAGTTTGCATGGACTACCGAAAGCTGAACAAAGCAACATGAAATGACCATTTTCCGCTACCATTCATTGACCAGATGTTAGACAGACTAGCGGGACATGAGTTCTATTATTTTATGGACGGATATTCAGGATACAATCAGATTTCCATCGCATTAGAAGACCATGAGAAAACTACATTTACATGTCCCTATGGTACTTTTGATTTCCGCAGGATGCCATTTGGATTATGTAATGCTCCCGCCACTTTTCAACGTTGCATGATGGCTATATTCTCAGACATGCTGGAGCAGAGTATGGAGGTATTCATGGATGATGTTTCTGTGTTTGGAGATTCTTTTGACCTATGCTTGCAAAATCTGGAACATGAGTTACAAAGGTGCGAATATACCAACCCGGTACTCAACTGGGAGAAATGCCATTTCATGGTACAGGAAAGCATTATTCTTGGACACCGGATCTCACAAAAGGGAATCGAGGTAGACAAAGCAAAGATTGAAACAATTGAAAAACTACCTCCACCGACATCTATCAAAGGGATTCAGAACTTTCTCGGACATGCGTGATTTTATAGGAGATTTATCAAAGTCTTTTCTAAGATTGCAAAACCTCTTTGCAATCTTCTGGAGAATGATGTGCCTTTCAAATTTACCAAAGAATGCCAGAAAGCTTTTGAGATCTTAAAACAGAAGCTGGTCTCTGCCCCCATCATTGTAGCACCAGACTGGACCCTTCCATTTGAACTAATGTTCGATGCTAGTGATTTTGCTGTAGGTGCAGTTTTGGGACAACGCAAAGCAAAGATTTTCCACACCATTTATTATTCCAGCAGAAATCTGAATGAAGCTTAACTCAACTACACAACCACTGAAAAGGAGTTGCTCATAGTTGTGTACGATTTTGACAAATTATGTTCCTATCTTCTGGGTCCCAAAGTGGTGGTTTACACAGATCATTCAGCAATCAAATACTTGATCATGAAGAAAGTTGTCAAACCCAGATTGATCTGTTGGATACTTCTTCTGCAAGAATTCGATGTCGAGATTCGAGATAGGAAAGGACAGAAAACCAAGTGGTAGATCACTTATCGAGAATCGAGAATGGAGAAACAGCTGGCAAAAAACTGTCAATCAAATAAACTTTTCCAGATGAACAATTATTTGCCATGAAACAACAGGAAGTCTCTTGGTATGCTGACTATGTCAACTACATCATGTCAGGAAAATGGCCGTTGGAATGGACAACTCAGCAACGAAAGAAGTTCTTCAAATAAGTCAAGCAATATGTCTAGGATGAGCCGTACCTGTTCAAACATTGTTTTGCAGCACTGTAATTCATCATCATATGGTGGACACTCCAGCGGGGAAAAAACTGCTGCAAAAGTTCTTCAATCAGATTTGTTCTGGCCTACTCTTTTTAAATATGCTTATCTTTTTTCTTTTCAGTGAGACAGGTGCCAGAGAATGGGGAATATTTCCAAAAGAAATGAAGGACCGTTGCAAAACATTCTGGAAGTGGAAATATTCGATGTGTGTGGTATTGATTTCATGGGACCCTTTGTTCCATCATTCGGAAACCTGTACATCCTGGTTGTTGTAGACTACGTTTCCAAATGGGTTGAAGCAATTGCACTACCATCCAATGATTCAAAAGTTGTTATCAAATTCCTTAAAAATAACATTTTCACTCGGTTCGGAACACCTCGTGCAATCATCAGTGATGGTGGCTCACATTTCTGCAACAGATACTTCGATGCACTCCAATCCAAATAAGAAGTTACTCACAAGGTTGCCACAGCTTACCATCCACATTCAAATGGACAAGTTAAGGTTTCAAACAGGGAGATCAAAAGAATCCTAAAGAGAACCGTTGGATCAACAAGGAGGGACTGGTCTACAAAATTGGATGACGCATTATGGGCCTACCGAACAGCTTACAAGACACCCATTGGTATGTCCCCATATCAATTGGTGTTTGGGAAAGCATGCCATCTGCCAGTTGAGCTTGAACACAAGACGTACTGGGCACTGAATAAGTTGAATCTTGATTCACAAGCTGCAGGAGAGAAAAGACTTCACCGACTCCAGAAATTGGAGGAATTTCGCCTACAGGCTTATGAGAATGCCAAATTGTACAAGGAAAATACCAAAAAAATGACATGACCGAAAAATAGTGCACAGACAGTTGGAAACCACGGCAGCAGGTGTTGTTATACAACTCGAGGTTGAAACTTTTCCCTGGAAAGTTGAAATCTAGGTGGCCAGGTCCATTTTTGATCACTCAGGTTTTACTATATGGAGCTGTTGAGTTACTGTATCCCAATACCAACAACACATTCAAGGTTAATAGTCAGCGTGTCAAGCACTACTGGGGAGAATCATTTGAGCGACAAAAAGAAAGTGTCACACTTTCAGATCCAGCATAAACGTTCGAGCGGTCACGTCTAGCTGACGACTTTAAACTTAGCGCTCGCAGGGAGGCAACCATTCAATTTTTGTATATAATGTGTGATTTGGTGTGATTTAATTTGTTGTGTTTATTTTTGCAGATTAAGTCATTTCAAGATGGAAGAAGCTCTAGCAAATCTTCCCAAGCAATTTCCTTCTCTCCTTCAAAAATCTTTGATGCAAGTTTACAAATCTCGCTTGGAATGGATGAGACTACTAACAATCCATGGTGCTCCTAATGACATTCGTTGGGTAATTGATGTAGGAAATGCTTTCCTCGCGCAGCGGAAGCGATTAGGCACACGAATCGACCTTGAAAAATTTTCCTCCTGCTTTCCCTTCCTTAAAGCGAAATGGAACCAACACATATACTGAAGTTTTTATTCTGTTTCGAAAAAGATCTCAGCCCCGGAATGCGCCCAAAATAGTCCCCGAACAGTGCCCGAACTGTAGTGAAATAATGGACTGTTTTGGACCAGTTACACAACCGAACTGCAACAAATCACCCACTGATTTGCGTGAACTGCAAGGGTGATATAGGTCTGATTTTTCCAATAAAAAACAATCCTAACTCAGCCCCAAAAAATCCTCAAAGTGTTTCCCAAAACCCAAATTAAAACAAAACAAACCGAGCCCCTAATCAAGCAAGTGATTCACGGCAATGGGCAATGAAATTGTCCCAATGCCGTGAGTTGTAGATGAAGAGAATAATGAGTTTTGTTCAACGCCATAAGATCTTACGAGCTATATCTCGTTACCAATGGAAAGTAATGTGGGCTACACACACAAACAAATCCCTAAACATTTTAGGGATTTAATCACACACTAATAATATTTTTCTTATTCCTGTTCTTCAATAATGTTTCTCAACTTTTTGAGAGAATGGAGAAGAAGGAGGAGGTGGCTAGGGTTTGGAAAAATAATGTTAACAAAAGAAAAAAAAATATATCTTTCTTTTTATACTTAAGGTAATTTGTTTCATAAAACAAATCAACCACTTCCCTCCCACCTATGTCAAATTCGGCCAAGCTAGGGTTTCTTTTAATTTTTCTCAACATCAATATTCAATTACCATTATTGAAAAGATATTACAAAATTACATAAGCAATTAAAAATTTTGAAAATCGCAATTTCCAAATTAATTCCAAGGATTTTATTTGTTTCCAAAACAAACAAATCATTCCCCTAATGGCTTGAGGAATTCGGCCACTACAAGGAATAATAGATAAATTTTATAGCATTAGGTATTCAAATACATAATTGAAATATATGTTACAAAATGAAAGAGTTACTACCTTTTAAAATGATGTAACCTCCAAATTTAATTCAAAGGTTTCTGATGACCGGAAAATATATCAATATTTACCGCCCCTTTTACTAATATTTTGTTAGTTTCTTTCTCGGGTTTGATGAATGTTTTGATGTGGTTTAGTTTATTTCGAAATTAAAATAATATTGGGACACAATGAAATCATTAAGGATGAAATGTGGGTCAAATAAGGGCAAAAATTGGACTTGACATATTAATTTTGGAGATTGGAAACTTGAAAGGGCGTTTCAACGAAGTGCAGTTTTGGAAATTCCTGTTTTGCTCATCTGTCGTATTTTAGGCATAACGTTTTACTCCAAAATCGGATTGAGCTGATTCAAGTTCCAGATTAAAGAAGAATCAAAGATCTACAACTTTGAAAGACAAAATAATTTTGAATTCTGAAGATTTCATGCCCGAAATTGATGAACCATCCATAAGTGTTTGTGTGTAATTATTAAAGTCATTTTCAAAGCAAAAAATAAATTAATAAATAAATAATAAAAATTATCAAATCACCACCAAACATGATAATTAATTAGTGGAGCAATTAATAATGGATTTGGTGGAGCATTAGTGGAGCAATTATAATTGATTTGGTGGATGATTTGATGGAGGAAAAATTTTGCCTATAAATACCAAGCCATTTCATTTGTAAATCATACTTTCTTCTAAGGAATTCCTTAAGAATACTAAGAAGATTGTATCTTGTTTGTTATTTACAGCTTTCAGTAATTAATTTCCACTTTTGCACTTTCTTTTCTTTACTTTTCAGTTTTTACTTTCCGCAATTTACTTTTACGCACATTACTTTTCTTTCTTCAATTTTCAGTTTTTATTTTCAGTAATGAGGAGGTAACTCCCCTTTGATGGGGTAAAAGGTAAAACTTTTATTACTAATATTTAGATTAATCTCCCTTAATTATAATATATAAACTAGTTAAAACCTGACTTAACGAGGATACCGCCACATTGGTCGGTTGGTAATTATTTAAATTGGTTTTAACCTGACTAAACTGGATACCACCTGATTGGTCGGTTGGTAATTAATTATTAATTTGACTTAATCTGGATACCGCCTATATGGATGGTTGGTAATTATCATGCAAAGTTAATATATTATATTAAGCGAGATATCTAAAATAGAAGTAATAAAAGTGGATCTTTTTACCTCAGCATTTTCTTTTATTGTAATTTTACTTTATTTACTTTCAGCAATTTACTTTCAGCATTTACTTTTAAGTATTTAATTTTCAGTATTTAATTTCAGAATTTACTTTCAGCATTTACTTTTCAGCATTTAATTTTCAGTATTTTACTACACGTAATATGTGTCGTAACTAAGCCAGTTATCTGGGGTTGTGATGAAATCCAATATCACCGGTTTATAAGGGGTTAAATTATAGTTGGGTAATTTAAAGGTTTATTTATTAAGTCTTAAGCTTAATGCGTCTTCTTAATTGGCCACTAATAAGATTGATGTGGTAAATCTAAAATAAACTTGAAAAAAGAATTTTAGATTTCAGCCTTAGATTTAATAGCCCACGATCTTCCTTGAGGATAGATAACCCTTTAATAGATTTCCTTACAGGATAGACATATACCTGTCAGGCGGGGTAGCCATAATTGGAACTTAAACTTAATGAATCCAGATAATTTGGTTGACATAGACATATGGTTCAATTGGGTTAAACTGTGTATTTGTGTCTGACCATCGATAGAGGCTTTTGCATAATTTAGTGTTCCAGGTTAGTAAACCGATTTATTACACAAACATAAAATAACCACTTCATCTTTAAAATGATATTGGAAGAAATCACAACCCTAGATAGTTTTTAATATTGAATTTTCTTAAACCTAAATTCGAGCAATTTTATTTACTTGTTTTTAAAATTCAAAACCTTCATCATTTCAAATCAATCAATCAACCTGTTAGATACTAGTAATCATTTGACCTCATAAAATTAATAGATTAGGTATTAAGTCCTCGTGGGATCGATAATTTTTATACTACTTGAATGATACGTGCGCTTACGTTATATGCGTGTGATTACGCCGTTCAAGTTTTTGGCGTCGTTGCCGGAGACTTATTTATCTTTCACTATTAGTTTTGGGGTTAGATACGTTACTTGTATCTAATTTTTTTTACTTATTGTTTTTGTTTTCTTGTGTTTCAGGTTCTCAGAAACTACATGAGATGAACCAGAAGCTTTGAACATCGACCGCTTGACCCATAAATTGAAAGAACCATCAGATAGTTGAGAAAGGAAAGGCGAGAAGGCCAAGAAGCAATCATTAACATGTAACCTGAACCTTTGAATGTTGCACCACCGATTCCCATTCAAGACAAACCCATTCCGGTGGTTGACGGACTCATTTCTTGTATTGTACTTCATCCCTTGCCAAAAAATGCGGGTGACATCAAAATATGCATCCAAATGATTCAGCAGTCAGTATAGTTTGGGGGAAATGCAACTGAAGATCCTAATGCCTACATCAGCAACTTCCTGGAAGTTTGCAGTACTTTCAATTACAACCGAGCAGCTGAAGAAGCAATGAGACTGCGTGTTTTTCCATACTACTTGAAGGACAGAGATAAAGCTTGGCTACATTCACTACCAGCAGGTTCCATCATAACTTGGAACACTCTAGCCACTAAATTCCTTGCAAAAGTATTTTCCACCAGCTAGAACTACAAAATTGAGGAATGACATCACATCCTTCGTGCAACAAGATTCAGAATCCCTTTTGCGAAGCTTGGGAAAGATTCAAAGATTTACTCCGGAAATGTCCTCATCATGAGATCGCAAAGTGGCTACAAGTCCAAACCTTGTACAATGGACTTTCTGGAATAATGAGAACCACAATTGATGCTGCTGCTGAAGGCGCTTTGATGGCAAAAGGAGAAGATCAGGCCTGGGGCTTAATTGAAGAAATGGCCAACAACAATTCTTTATGGCCAACAGAAAGGAGCATGATCCAAAGAATTGCAGGAATTTATGAAGTTGGAGCCAACACAGCACTGAATTCCAAGCTCGAAGTGATTTGCAAAAATCTGGAAACTCTTAAAATGAAAGTTAATGGTGGATCCACAAGTTCACCATTTGAAGGAGTACCTGAGTCAGAATCTTACAACCAACAAGAAGAGACAGTGAACTATGTCAACAATTTCAACAGACAGGGGAACAATCCATATTCGAACACATATAACCCAGGGTGGAGGAATCACCCCAATTTCGCATGGAGCAACAATTCAGGGCAAAAGAACTACCCACCACCGGGATTCCAACAACCAAATAAAAGCCAGGAGCATGAAAAAGAACCAGGAATAATAGAAGTGATGGCCCAGTTGAAGAAGCAAGAAGCAAAATACGATGCTTTAGCAGTTATGGTTCAAAATCAAGTAGCATTGAATCAAAACTATTCAGCCTCTATCAAAGCAATGTAGAATCAATACGGGCAACTGGCCAATGCTCAGAGTTACAGACCGCCATGTAATCTTCCCAGCAACACAGAACAAAATTCAAAGAACCGAGGGAATGAGCAATGTCAAGCTATTACCTTAAAAAGTGGTACTGAGATCAATAAAGATGTTGGAATCAAAGCAACAATTAAGGAAGTTCCAAAAGATGCAGTTCCATAGATGGAAGAAAAAGAAGCAAAGGAAAAAGAACAGATCACTCCACCTCCACCTCTTCCTCAGCGTCTTCAAAAAAAAAACAAACTGGACAAACACTTTGCTCGATTCCTGGAGGTGTTCAAAAAGCTGCACATCAACATTCCATTTGCAGAAGCCTTGGAAGAAATGTCGGCTATGTCAAATTCATGAAAGACATTTTTTCACGAAAACGGAGATTGGGAGACTATGAGACAGTAGCATTAACGAAAAAATGCAGCATGAATTTAAAATATGTCAATTACCAATGGAGCCTGAAGATAAAGCGTATTTTGCACTGAAAAAGCCAATTCTTGCACTACAAGCAACAGAAGAGAAAAAGTTCCACCAGCTCAATGAATTGGAGGAATTTCACAATCAGCCTTTTGAGGATGCCAAATTGTACAAAGAAAAGGCCAAGAAGAGACGGGATGAGAAGTTAGTGTGCATACAACTGGAACTAGGACAGAAGGTACTGTTAAAAAAATCAAGGGTGAAATTCTTCCAATGGAAGCCAAAATCACGGTGGTCAGGTCCATTTGTGATCACCAAGGTCTTACCAGACAGATCCGTTGAGATACATGATCCAGACACCAACAAAACTTTCAATGTTAAAAACAAGCGTGTTAAGCACTACTGGGGAGAATCGTTTGAGCGACAAAAATAAAGTGTCACACTTTCAGATCCAGCATAATTGTTCGAGCAGTCATGTCTAGCTGACGACTTTAAACTTAGCGCTTGCAGGGAGGCAACCCATGCAATTTTTATATATATTGTGATTTGGTGTGTTTAGTTTTTACAGGTTAAGACATTTAAGGATGGAAGAAGTTCTCGCAAATCTTCACAAGCAATTTCCTTCTCTCCCTCAAAACTCTCTGATGAAAGTCTACAAAGCTCGCTTAAAACGGATGAGACTACTAATAATCCATGGTGTTCCTAATGACATTATTTGGGTAATTGAAACACGAGTCTGATTGGCAGGTGAGTCTTCTGACTCTTTTATTTCACATCTGCCTGGTTTTGGAAGAAGCATCTATGCAAAGAAACGTAGAGCTAAGCAAATGGGTGTTTGTTACAAATGTGCACGCTGGAATTGCAATACTCGTTGTCGTTCTTTAGGAATTGTGTCTGATAATCGCGAAGACAAAATTAAATTCATTAGGGATGGCTTGAGTAAGGAGTCTTTAGATGATATATCTTCAACTCTTGAGACGCATCTAGTGGATATGTTCACATAGCCATTCGCAAATTACATACACAATTCCAAAAAGAAAGACAATAATTAAGTCTTGGGAATCTGACTCAAAAAGACCATGTTTGCCAGTTTTTAAGAAAATTGGATGGGAAGCTTGTCCCCGACGCATAGACGTCAATCAAGCCACTACTTTTCTTGTACATATTATATCTCTTTGTCTTTTCCTAATAATTGTAAATTATTTTGTTGTTTTCTTTTATTTTCTCCGACAGGATCCAGACCTTTTTTACTATCACGATTTATTTTACTGTTAAATAATAATTGTCATTTGGCAGGTACTAGTGCTATTTTTACTCACCCTTTTCAGGTATTATAAATTCAACTCATCATTGTACTTTTGAAGACATTCAGAGTAAAATATGGAAGCCACTTCAAGAAGACGAGTTGAAAACATCTGTGTGTTTTGCGGTAGTAGTGTTGGTACTAAACCACAATACGTAGAAGCAGCACAAGAATTGGGTCGAGTCTTAGCTGCAAATAATATGCACTTAGTATATGGCGGAAGTCAATCTTGGACTTATGGGAATCGTTTCAAAAGTCGTACAAGAAGGAGGCAGCACAAGAATTGTAAGTATTCCGCAACTTTCTCGATTAGTATTCGCACATGTTTTATTGCTTTTGATTCGATCCTGGGGACCGTAGAACTCCAACAATGGTATCAGAGCGAGTAAAAGCATGAAAATGATTTAGGGCTTAAAATTTGTGTAAAAATGTGTTTGAGCATGATTAATGAAATTGGATGAATTAGTATGTTTAAATATGTTTTAATTGATGATTGATTGGATCAATTTGTTGAAATTGTGTTTGGAACAAATTTCCCGAAATATTCTTGCTTGGCCGAGAGTTATGCCCTATTTGTTCTTGGTGATTTTTTGATTTTTTGATCATTGGATGTGTTGGAAATCATTCGGGAATGTTGATTTAATGTCGAATTGGATTAATTGGATTGAAAAAAATCGGACATAAAATTAACCCCATTGCCGAGAACAAGTAAGCATGTATGAGTTTGATTTTTGATTAAATTGTGTTGGACATGATTTAATGTAAATGAGCATGATTAATTGTATAAATTAATGTTTAGGAAATATTGATTTGTATAGTTAATCATGTTATACACTTTTAAGTAATTAAATTATGAATTTGGAATTTGGTAATTTGATTATTTGGCCTATTTTATTAATTGGGCTTTTAAAGTGGTTAATGGGCTTATTGGGATTGGTTGTACCAAGTTAGGTTTAGGCAAAATGGATTGGATCCAATTGGGCCCAATGTTGGGCAATTATGACCCATAGCGTCACTATTTGTACAGATCATGGTGTTGTTGTACAAATTAACTATGTGACAAGGAAATTGCACTCTTATCATTTGTGATTAGATCACCTTAGATGTATAAATGATGAGAGGTCCATATGATTATTTCCTGGATTGAGATGATATGAGACAGTATCAGTCCATGAAGGATTAATCATTAAATATCCCTAGTCAGAGTATTATCGAGATAGGACATCGGTAATGCGTAAAAGACTAGTATCGTACTTGTGCACGTTGTGAGGGCACAACGTCATAGTTCTCATATATTTAAGTATTGGATACTTATGAAAGTGCGGTAGGAGGTTGTGTTTCACCGATGGTACGGGAAATAGCTTCGCTCTGGATTGACCCCCTCGGAATCCCATTGGTAGTATGACTGTGTGTCTATGGGAGTCCGAAGTCATGGTAGGTGTATTTGGTCATAACCATAGACTTGCACCGCTAATACTTGCGACAATCAATATACTTTGGTTGCGGTCGTCCAGGGCTTTAACCGGTTCTGTTTACGCCAATACTGGGTATGTTGAGAATCGTAGAGTATTGGGTGTGCTGTCAAGATGGAAGTATCACTCCAGTCATAGTGGAGATGATGTCACGTAGGATACGGTATTAGTGCTCTTAAGTGCTGCGCGGACATTGGGATATTATGACTAGGTCATGTATATCCGATTATAGACACTAGTTACCAGACATCCGACATGTGCTTTGTACGGGGCAGACACAATTCCAGCCCCAGGCCTAGCACGTGACCATCCGATACTGGACCGATATGCACGATACTATGTATACTACGCCTGATACAGATCTTTATTTTCCTATAAGAATATTTCCGGAGAATTGGGCAGGCATGGCGCTTTGCTAGAAGCCAACCTTGTCTTGTGAATCGGTAAAATGTAGTACTTGGTACGTACGTATTCGGATAGTCTGATGACCGTATTTACTGCCAACATATCCGGAGATCTCATGGGTCGCTCCCCAAGGATTCACCGATGACGTATGACTCGCACTTTAATTAATCTGGGATTAATTCGATGAGAGAGAAAATGAATCTGGGATTAATTACGGAGATATTTTATCTGGGATAAAATATCGTTTAAAGAGAGAGAACGATTAATTTGGAATTAATCGGTAAAATTAATATATTCGATATATTAATCGAAATTAGATTTCGACGCGGAATTGAAATTGGATTTTAATTCGGGCGAACGAATTAATTTAGAATTAATTCGTTAGCGACGTCAATAGTGATTTCGCTAGGCGTAATCACTTAATTACGACGCGACGGAAAATTTGTTAATTTGGAATTAACGAACCCGAGCCCGAGAGTGGTTGCGAGCGCATTCACATTTCGAATTCGAGTGCAGCACGCAAATCACATCAAGCGTCAAATCGCTAGTCGCATCAATTGTCAAATCACTTGTCACTTTGAGTGATGTGACATGACATGTTGTCACTTTAATAAAGTGACTAGATGTGAATAGTAAAAGTGATGGGTGAAAAGGTGAAAAGCATTGATTGTCTTTTGCTTTTTGACTTTTTGGAATAAAGAAAATGTTTAATATATATATTTATTTGTTTTTGGAAAATACATAAAAGATATATGTATTACATTTTCTTTTCCCTCCTTTACAACATTACGTCTGTTGGACAAAATGACCCATAGCGTCACTATTTGCACAGATCATTGTGTTGTTGTAGCAAATTAACTATGTGACAAGGAAATTGCACTCTCATCATTTGTGATTAGATCACCATATATATATAAATGAAGAGAGGTCCCTATGATTAGTTCCTGGACTGAGAATGATATGAGACAGTATCGGTCCCCCGAAGGATTAATCATTAAATATCCCTAGCCGGAGTATTATCGAGACTGGACATCGATAATGCGGAATAGGCTAGTATCGCACTTGTGTACGTTTGAGGGCACAATGGCATAGTTCTCATATACATAAGTATTGGATACTTATGTAAGTGCGATAAGAGGTCGTGTTTCACCGATGGTACGGGAAACAGCTTCGCTCTGGATAGACCCCTCGGAATCCCATTGGTATTATGACTATGTGTCTATGGGAGGCCGAAATCAAGGTAGGTGTGTATAGTCTTAACCTGAGACTTACATCGCTAATACTTATCAGAGAGTCGTAGTGTATTGGGTGTGATGTCAAGATGGAAGTATCACTTCAGTCATATTGGAGATGATGTCACGCAGGATACGGTACTAGTGCTCTTGAGTGTTGCGCAACCAATCGGGATATTGTGACCAGGTCATAACTATCCGATTATAGAGACTATGTTACCAGACATCCGATATGTACTTCCGGACGGGGCAGACACTTATCCAGCCCCAGCCCTAGCACGTGACTATCCGATACTGGGCCGATATGCACAATACATTAGTATACTACGCTTGATACAGATCTTTGATATTCTTAAATGGATATGTCCGAGAATTGGGAAACTTGGTGCTTTGCTAGGAGTCGACCTTGTCTCGTAAATCGGTAGAACGTAGTACTTGGTACGTACGTGATTCGGATACTCCGACGACCGTATTTACTGCCAGCTTATCCGGGGATCTCATGGGTCGCTTCCCGATAATCCACCGATGACGCACAACTCGCACTCTTGAATAATCTGGGATTATAATAGAAGAGAGAGAAAATTAATCTAGGATTAATTACGGAGATATTTTATCTAGGATAAAATATCGTCTAGAGAAAGATAACGATTAATTTGGAATTAATCGGTAATTAATATATTCGATATATTAAATGAAATTAGATTTCGACGCAGAATTAAAATTAGATTTTAATTCGGGAAAAATATATAATTAATTTTAATTTATAAATTATTTCGTTAGAATTAATATTATTTGCAGACGTGAATAATAATTCGCTAGGCGTATCATTTATTACTACGCGACGAAAATCGTTAATTTGGAATTAACGAACCCGAGCCCGGGTGTGATTGCGAGCGCATTCGTATTTCGAATTCGAGTGCGACGACGCAAGTCGCATCAAGCGTCAAATCAATCGGTCGCATCAAGCGTCAAATCACTTGTCACTTTGAGTGATGTGACTTGACATCATGACACTTTAATAAAGGTGATATGAATAATGATGGACTTGACATAAAGTGAAAAAGCATTTTGGAGGGAAAAACTTTTTGGTTTTGGCTCCAATATTCATTTGATTTTATTTGATAAAGTTAAATGAAAATTGATTATTTTATTCTTGGAAAATATATAATCAATTTTTGCTTTACATTTTATTAAGTCAACACTTTCATCTCTCTCATTCTTTCTCTTCTCTCACGCACAAAACAAAAAATATGGACTGGTTTTGAACCAGAAAAACCGTGAGCATGAGGGAAGCCAAGAGTGGTTTTTCATGGTGAGAAATCAAGTGCTAGCACACTTACGAGTCTTGCGAATGTGGTAGGGAGGTTCACCCATGAGCCGGGATCCATCCGACGAACCTAGGAGCTCCATTTCGCAGCTCAAAAACAGAAGATGCAAGGCAGTGAACTGCATGCAGTGGCGCCGAAGGCAGTGAGCATTTTTGGCTTGATTCGTCTTCAAATCGACTCAACCGATCCATGTGAGTATTCCGCTACCTCCGTTGATGTCTTCACACATGTTTTCATGTCTTGTTTGATCTTGGGACCTAGATTTTACCAACAATGGCATCAAGAGCTAAGGTT
The DNA here is from genome assembly GCA_019454045.1 of Zanthoxylum bungeanum. Classification (NCBI taxonomy): domain Eukaryota; kingdom Viridiplantae; phylum Streptophyta; class Magnoliopsida; order Sapindales; family Rutaceae; genus Zanthoxylum; species Zanthoxylum bungeanum. The sequence continues at coordinate 34,187 of SKCR01049718.1, forward strand.
CAAGCATGAAATTTTAGGGCTTAAAATTTCGGTAAATGTTTGTTGAGCATGATTTGAAGAAATTGATTGTTTAAGTATGCTTATAACATGTTTAATTTCATTTTGGTTGGACCAATTTGTTGAAAAATGATTTGGAATTATTTTCCCCAAATTGATGACCTTGGCCGAATGCTTTATTGATTTTGGGTTCTTGGAAATTTTTGTTTTTTGATTCATTAGATGAATTGGAATCATAATGTTTGATGTTAATTTGAGGTCATTGGATAGTACTTTGAATTGGACAAAACCCAAAAAAATCTTATGTTGGCCGAATGTGATGGATATTTGGAAATCTTGGATTTTTCATTTTAATTCATTGGATGAGTTATAATGATGTAGGATGATGTTGATTTGAGATTGAATTGGATTTAATTTTGAATTGGATAAAAATCCCCAAATACTTACCTTGGCCGAATGTGATGGATATTTGGAAATTTGGAATTTTTTCATTTTGATTCATTGGATGGGTTGTAATGATGTTGGATGATGTTAATTTGAAGTCAATTAGATTGAATTTTGAATTGAACATAAATCCCCAAATTGCTTGTGTTGGCCGAATGTGTATGCCCTTTAATGTCTTGGTATTTTTTGATTTTATGACATTGGATGTGTATGAAATCAAATTGGATGGTGAGGTAATGTCGATTGTGGCTTCGATTGGATTGAAACCGAATCGGACACAAAATCCCTCCTTGGCCGAGAGCTTTGTAGCATGTAAATGGGTTTGATTTTTCAATTTGTGTGTTGGACATATAATAATGAATGGAGTATGATTAATTGGACTAATATGGTGTTTTGGAAATGTTGATTTGGTTGATTAATCATATAATACACTTTAGTTTAATTGAATATGAAATTGGATTTTGTATATTTAATTAATTGGGCCTATTTTTGATATTGGGCTTCTAATGTTGTATTTGGGCCTATTGGGCTTGATTTATCAAGTTGGGTTTAGGCCAAATGGATTGGATCCAATTGGGCCCAAAACCTTAACCATAAAGCCCAAATGCGGCTAATGAACCTTTAAAGTTCAATTGGGCCTAATGGGCCAAGATTGATTTATGGGCTTATGGGGTAAATCCCGGATTGGACTTTGGTTATCGGTTTGACCCGAGTTGACCAAAAGTCCACGCCTTAAGAAATCAATTAAAAGCCCATTGGACTTTAATTGAATTGACGTTGGACGTTAATCGGTCTTTGAGACGCGTTACGATTAAATTTGGAATTTAAATCGTAAAAGGTTTATTAAATAAAAGTGTAATATTTAATTTGGAATTGAATAGTGAATTAGTATTAAATACATGTTAAATTAGATTTAATGATGTAGTTTAATTTAATTCATGAATTCGTACTTTAAGTACTTATTCAAAAACGAGTTTGACTCGAACAAAATCAAATCGTTGTTTGAACATTGGATGATCACTTAATTATCAGATTAATTAATTTGATTAGATTGATTGATAGCATGCTTATGTGTGTGAATACGTGGTTGTGTTGAATGAATAATGTATATCGGATGGATATTAGTCGGGTGGGCAATTTTAGAAATTGTTGTAATAAATTCGATTTATTAAATTGGACCTGCGTGTCCAGCCTTATCACCTCTATTCTCTTTGTATTCTCTTCTCACCTATTCCCCTCTATGTATATGAGGTTTCTTTAGAAGTGTAGTGTAACGGGTAGAAGTAATACTAATGCTAGCTTGAGTGAGAAAGGGAGAGATTTGATCTAGGATCAATGTGTTAAGTATCCATCCGCATATCATTATTATTTTATTTCATACTCGCTTTATTATGTATTTAGAATGCATGTTTAAGGGTGTATGATGATGAGACCTTAACAAAGATAATTAAATTGGTAGCCAATTTGCACGCGAAAAACCCTCGTTAAATATCAAGCGTTTATTTTCCTTCCATTGAGTGATTCTTACTCAAGATCCGAGATTGGCAGGGTTGTTGGCCAAAGTCAAGCCCTTGTCCGTCAAAGATGTGTTTTAATCACGAGGCTTTGTTCCATATCGGTGTCGTGTCCAAGTTGTGGTTTGTTGGCCAAAGTCAAGACCACTTCTTGTCCATTGACATTGATTACGAAGCTTCCATGTCAATGGGTCCGCGCTTGACTGGGATCACTAGGTTTGTTGTGCCAAAGCCAAGGCCTAGTTGATTCAGAGGAAAAAGGTTAGGGTATATATTCGATATATAGGCATATATAGATATATGTTTGGGACTTGGATGTCCACCTACTGGATCTAGGAGTTGGATGAGATCCAATTGATCTTCGAGATCTACCTAGTTAATTATCATACAATTTGTTGGCCAAAGTCAAGATTGTGTGATATTTAACGGGATCCTAGCCCACTAGGAAACACGGTTTCCCGAGTACTCGACAGAGGGTTAGAGGCTCGACGAAAAATAGTGGGAGGCAAGTATTGAATTTGCAACATTCGTTCGAATACTCGCTAAACGCGCTCATCTATATTTTACTCGTCATATTAATCAAAAGTATTAGTTGGACTAATATTTTATGTTGTTTTAAAAATATATATAGTTGGACTATATACAAACTCATTCAATATATAGTTGATTTTATATTGGATTATAGTAATCAATATAATTGAATTAATGATAGTTGATTTTATAATTAGATTATAGTAATCAATATTAAAATTATAGTTGATTAAATAATGGATTATTGTAATCATTATAATAAATAGTACCTTATTAAAATTGATTAAATAGTTGGACTATTGAAATCAAGAAAGAATTGAAAAGTTGAATATTTAAAATATATAATCCTTGGATTAAATGTTTTAAATGATTTAATTTCATATTGGGAATTAATAATAGGTTAATTTATTTGATAAAATAACTTATTATGACTAAGCCCATAATTAAGCAAATAGTAGAGCATAAAATCTTTGGAAATTTATGTGATGATGACTTTAGTGCTTAATTAATATACTTATCATAAATCTATCTTTAGATTTAAAAGTATTAAATTGCAATTAATAATTCTTAGAGAATTGATTTGACTATTCTAGAGGTGAAAAGTCAAAGTTTGCAATTGGGCGTGTTGCACAAGGTGCACATCGTTTCGATATTCCGAAACCCAAGGCTTGGCCAAAGGTTTGTGAAATATTGAAAAGATAATTGACATATCCCAAAGTGACTACCATTTGGATATGGAAGACACGAAGGAATTAAAGAAAGGGCGAGGCTCTGACTTTTAAAATATTTGTCAAAGTTATGTTCACTACTAGTATTGAAATTAGATTTTAAATACTTAGTGTGGTACATAAAATATATGTATTGATGTTCAGAATCCGCTATGAGCTGGATACTGACTTCAAGCCGAGATTTCTCTGCAAATCGGAAACGGGACGAAAGTCGCTGTTTCGACCGTAGATACCTAAGTTTAGGAACTACCCTTGGGTATGTACTTAAATTAGGAACTTAGATGTATACTAACTATTTGACTAGAGACATTATCTCTATATCAGTGTTTAATCCGTTTGGATAAAACCTTTATATTCTAGAACACTAAGTGTTTTATTATATAAAGATGATACTGAGATAAATACATTAGATGTAAATAACAGAATTTATATTTTGAATATAATAAAATCTCAAACATATAAAATGACAAATAAATAGCTCAAATTGATTTGATCAATAGAGACTTATTTGTGGCATTGTTGTCTAGGACACAATTAAAGAGACTCGTATATCCACACTTTTGAAGAGTGGGTACTAGGACTGATTTGACTATTCAAATAGGTCTGCGAATCTAGTTTATAAGGTAAAGTACCTAAAATACTATTTACTTGGTAATAGTATAAGGGCCACCGATCTGTTAGCCCTATTCATGGTGAAGTAAGTGGGCCCATATCTAGCTAGATAGATGTGAACATGAATATTTCGTGACTTTGACGGATGTAACATCACGTTATGGTTATGTGTTTCTTTTGAAGAACACAGATCGGAAACTTTTGAAGTTTCGACACGAAGTAAATAAACAGATCGGCTATAGTATTATGCCGCCACGGTAAGACCGTATTGGAAAATACTTAAGCAGTAAGTTTCATACGTACATGAAAGAGTATGGTATTCTTTCATATGAGGACTCCTCCCGAGACACGTCAGTTAGACGGTGTGTCCAAACTAAAACCGAATTTTGTTGGACATGATAAGGTTTATCACGAGTCGCTCTGAGCTACTGTTTCCTTCAATAGGATATGTATTAACAGTGCAAAACTTATTTAGAATAAGGTTCCATATAATCTGTTTGACAGATATCATATAGGATATGAACAGGAAAGAAACGGGGTTTCTCATTCCTAATAATTTGGGTATGCCAGGCATAACGTTTGGATGATACCAAACTAGAACCCAAATTGGATAAGTGCCAATATAGGTTATCCTAAGGGAAACCATAAGTATAGTACTTATAAATCTCACATGAGAACAAATGATTGTTGCTCACCATGCGGTTTTCCTGAGAGGAAATACCGATATGCAGTGGTCAGTGGGAGGATAGTGATACTCGATGAAAATCGGAGTAATACTGTTCAAGGCACGAAGTCCTTAATGGAACACAAATAGTTCATCTATGATGAATCTATACCATTAATCTTCAAATACACAAGAAACTAGTAGATCGGATAGAGTCAGAAAACAACCTAGGGTATGGGTTTCTGATCTAACCTCATAAAGATGTCAATCTTATGAAGGTATATCCACCGACTACGTTTTGAGGAAGTGATACGAGGTATCGACTCCCTATTATGGCAAAGTGCCATGAATCCGAAATGGATTCCATGTATAACAACTATTTTGGATACTAGTTGTTGTACCACAAGGCATTGTGCCTATTGGTACATTAAACGTCTTCAAGGAAGACATACATGGAAGGCAACAATACCAACGTACAAAGCTGAGCTTTTGACGGAAAGGTATCGTTATCAACATTGTGTTAATAACGGTTCAACCTTTTACCTGTTGCCATGGTAAATCCATTTTGAAGATGCTTGTTGATAACTGCATATTTCATTTATGAAATGTGTCAGTTGCAGATCAAAATCGCTTTCCTGAAAAGGAAACCTTTTGGAGGATGTTTAACATCCTGACGATTTTGTATAACCGACAAACAAGGTTTGCGGGTTATTCGATCCATGTTTGGATTGAAGCAAGCATAAGGTTCTTGGAACTGACGTTTTGAAATAATCATAATGGTTTATGATTTGACTCAAAACGAAATAATTCTTGTGTATATAAGGAGGTTAGTGGGAGAGGGCACTGACAATGAAATTCCCATAAAGCAATTGTGAAAGCTTGGCTTTCATAGATATTCTTTCAATAGAAATTCTCCGTAGAATTCTGGGGAGTAACAACCTTTATTCAAGGAATAAAGATCTACTGGGATAGATTTGGAGTTGTTAACACTCTCTGGGAAATTGTACATTTAAAATGTACTTGTATTGGTGTCTCATACGCTTCGAGCATATGGAGTCACGATCAGGTCAATCCAAGTGATAGTCACTGGATTGAAGTTAAGAACATCTGTTAGTATCTTAGAGAACTAAAGATGTTGTCTTAAACTATGGAGAAGGAGAACTTGAAGTGACTGGGATCACTGCTGCAAGTTTCCAAACAATTAAATACTACGGTACTATAAAGTTTGAATAACGGGACAGTGAGCTGGAAATATTCCGAGCAAGATAACTGTTGCCGAATAAACAACAAATGCGGATTATTGCTGCAGCTGAGGCAGCAATAGAAGCCATTTGGATCGAAAATAAATCTAATTAGATTAGATATAGTTCTTTTAGCAGCTGAGCTAGGCGTCAGCACATGCTAAGGAATTAAAGGTCTCATCGACGATCCAGATATATACTTCTATATCATCTGATTCGTTCGGATCATACATCGTGGCGATGTGATGATCGTATAAATCGCGTCAGACGATAATCAAGCAAATCCGCTGACGAAAACCTTTCCTCAGCAATTTGAGCGAACCGTACATAGTTCGGGTGTGGGACACTTGAGTGACTGGCTATGTGCCAAGTGGGAGATTGTTGGACAAAATGACCCATAGCGTCACTATTTGCACAGATCATTGTGTTGTTGTAGCAAATTAACTATGTGACAAGGAAATTGCACTCTCATCATTTGTGATTAGATCACCATAGATATATAAATGAAGAGAGGTCCCTATGATTAGTTCCTGGACTGAGAATGATATGAGACAGTATCAGTCCCCGAAGGATTAATCATTAAATATCCCTAGCCGGAGTATTATCGAGACTGGACATCGATAATGCGGAATAGGCTAGTATTGCACTTGTGTGCGTTGTGAGGGCACAACGGCATAGTTCTCATATATATAAGTATTGGATACTTATGCAAGTGCGATAGGAGGTCGTGTTTCACCGATGGTACGGGAAACAGCTTCGCTCTGGATAGACCCCTCGGAATCCCACTGGTATTATGACTATGTGTCTATGGGAGGCCGAAATCAAGGTAGGTGTGTATAGTCTTAACCTGAGACTTACATCGCTAATACTTACGATAATCGATAAACTTTGGTCTTGGTGGTACAGGCTTTAACCGGTTCTGTGTATACCACTTCTGGGTTTATCAGAGAGTCGTAGTGTATTGGGTGTGATGTCAAGACGGAAGTATCACTTCAGTCATATTGGAGATGATGTCACGCAGGATACGGTACTAGTGCTCTTGAGTGTTGCGCAACCAATCGGGATATTGTGACCAGGTCATAACTATCCGATTATAGAGACTATGTTACCAGACATCCGATATGTACTTCGGACGGGGCAGACACTTATCCAGCCCCAGCCCTAGCACGTGACTATCCGATACTGGGCCGATATGCACAATACATTAGTATACTACGCTTGATACAGATCTTTGATATTCTTAAATGGATATGTCCGGAGAATTGGGAAGACTTGGTGCTTTGCTAGGAGTCGACCTTCTCTCGTAAATCGGTAGAACGTAGTACTTGGTACGTACGTGATTCGGATACTCCGACGACCGTATTTACTGCCAACTTATCCGGGGATCTCATGGGTCGCTTCCCGATAATCCACCGATGACGCACAACTCGCACTCTTGAATAATCTGGGATTATATAGAAGAGAGAGAAAATTAATCTAGGATTAATTACGGAGATATTTTATCTAGGATAAAATATCGTCTAGAGAGAGATAACGATTAATTTGGAATTAATCGGTAAATTAATATATTCGATATATTAAATGAAATTAGATTTCGACGCGGAATTAAAATTAGATTTTAATTCGGGCGAACGAATTAATTTAGAATTAATTCGTTAGCGACGTGAATAATGAATTCGCTAGGCGTAATCATTTAATTACGACGCGACGGAAAAATCGTTAATTTGGAATTAACGAACCCGAGCCCGTGTGATTGCGAGCGCATTCGTATTTCGAATTCGAGTGCGGCGACGCAAGTCGCATCAAGCGTCAAATCAGGGTCGCATCAAGCGTCAAATCACTTGTCACTTTGAGTGATGTGACTTGACATCATGACACTTTAATAAAGGTGATATGAATAATGATGGACTTGACATAAAGTGAAAAAGCATTTTGGAGGGAAAAACTTTTTGGTTTTGGCTCCAATATTCATTTGATTTTATTTGATAAAGTTAAATGAAAATTGATTATTTTATTCTTGGAAAATATAATATCAATTTTTGCTTTACATTTTATTAAGTCAACACTTTCATCTCTCTCATTCTTTCTCTCTCTCACGCACAAAACAGAAAATATGGACTGGTTTTGAACCAAAAAACCGTGAGCATGAGGGAAGCCAAGAGTGGTTTTTCATGGTGAGAAATCAAGTGCTAGCACACTTACGAGTCTTGCGAAGGTGGTAGGGAGGTTCACCATGAGCCGGGATCCATCCGACGAGCTAGGAGCTCCATTTCGCATCAAAACTGAAGATGCAAGGCAGTGAACTGCATGCAGTGGCGCCGAAGGCAGTGAGCATTTTTGGCTTGGTTCGTCTTCAAATCGACTCAACCGATCCATGTGAGTATTCCGCTACCTCCGTTGATGTATTCACACATGTTTTCATGTCTTGTTTGATCTTGGGACCTATATTTACCAACAACGTCTTCTCTCTCCTAAGCTAGGGCTTTACGGTTTTTGAATCTTGTTCTCTCTCACGGCTTCAAGCCATTTCTTCCTCAAAATCTTGGTTGGACCGAATTTATGAAGAAAAGAGAATGCTAGCACACCCATGGGTTTATACAAAGGTGTTAGGGTAGTGAATCTTTGAGTTGGAAATTCATTTGAAGCTTGAAGCTTGGAGCTTCAATGGTGGTCTTCCATGGCCGAACCTAGATAGACAAATGGAGCATCAAAATCGACCATCCCACTGACTTGGAGAGCCATTGCCGAATCCTCTTGAGAAGAGAATGAAAATTTCTTTGATGCATCCAAAACCAATTGATGAGTATATGTTTCCGCGATTATTCTTGATGTATTCACTTGTTTCTGCTGTTTGATGAATCTTGGGGCTTATAAAACTCAACAATGTTCTTGAGCTTATATAAGCAGAAAAAGTTAGGCCTTAAAATTGGCAAAATCAATTGAAGCATTAATTGGTTAAATTGATTTATTAAGTATGCTTAAATGTTGTGAATTCATGATTGATTGGATCAATTTGAAGAAATTGTGTTTGGAACAAAGTCCCCAATTTTTTATGTTGCCAAAATGACAATTTGGGTAAACTTGATTTTGAGCATGTTTAATGAAATTGGATGATTTAGAATTGCTAAAGTATGCTTAATTGAGGATTGATTAGATCAATTTGATGAAAATAAGTTTGGAACAATTCCCCAAATGCTATGTTGGCCGAAAATTAAAGAACCCTAATGTCTGGTAGTTTTTTGTTTTTTGATCATTGGCTGTTAGACATTATGTCCCATAGCGTCTGTTTGTAAATGATATTGTATTATTGTACAAAATTAACTATGTGATAATGAAATGCCTTTTGCCATTTTGTAAATATTATTTACTTGATATATAAATGGCGAAAGTCCATATGATTAGTACTGGATTGAGATGATACGAGACAGTATCAATCCCCATAAAGGTTTAATCATTAAATATCCCTAGCCGTAGTATTATCGAGACTGGACATCGATAATGCGGAATAGACTAGTATTGCGCTTGTGCACGTTGTGAGGGCACAACAGCATAGTTCTCATATATTTAAGTATTGGATACTTATGCAAGTGCGATAGGAGGTTGTGTTTTACCGATGGTACGGAAAACAGCTTCGCTCTGGATAGACCCCGCGGAATCCCATTGGTAGTATGTCTACGTGTCTATGGGAGGCCGCATCAGGGTAGGTGTATATGGTCTTAACCTGAGACTTACATCGCTAGTACTTGCGACAATCGGTAAACTTTAGTTTTGGTGGTTGGGGACCTTGACCGGTTCTGTGTACACCTCTTCTGGGTTTATCGAGAATCGTAGTGTACTGGATGTGATGTCAAGATGGAAGTATCGCTTCAGACATATGGAGGTGATGATCACGCAGGACACAGAACTAGTACTCTATAAAAGGTTGCAACCGTCGGGACAATATGACAAGGTCAGGATTGTCCGATTTAAAGAGACTAGTTGCTTGATGTCCGATATATGTTTCGTACGGGGCAGACACATCTCCAGCCCCAGGCCTAGCATGTGATCATCCGATACTGGATCGATGTACGCAATACTACGGTATACTACGCTTGATATAGATCTTATATTCCTATAAGAATATTTCTGGAGAATTGGGTAGGCATGGCGCTTTGCTAGAAGCCAACCTTGTCTTGTGAATCGGTAAGAACGTAGTACGAGGTACGTGCGTGTTCGGATTATCCGACGACCGTGTTTACTGCCAACATATCCGGAGATCTCTTGGGTCGCTTCCTGAAGATTCACCTATGATATTTGATTCGAACTTAATTAATCTCGGATTAATTGCGGAGAAACTTTATCTCGGATAAAGTGCCTTATATAGAGAGAGAGAACGATTAATTTGGAATTAATCGGTAAAATATTATATTCGATATAATAATCGAAATTCGATTTCGACGCGAAATTAAAATTAGATTTTAATTCGGGCATACGAGTTAATTTAGAATTAATTCGTTAGCGACGTAAATAATAATTTCGCTAGGAGCGATTATTTATTTAAATCGATGATTTAATAACGTCGCGACGTAAGTTCGGTTTTTCGGAAATATCGAACCCGAACGCGTGAGTGCACGTGGGCCCACTTTCATTTGGAAACGTGTGGGGCCCATTGACACATGTCATTATATGCATTATTTTATTGATGATGCATTGCATGGTGATAGTGTATTTTACACTCAAATGTATGCATGGAATTTGAGTGTTGGACACTCTAAGCCTTTGCATGGCTTGTGTCATAGATTTATTATTATTTAATAAATATTATGGCATAAATATAAATTGATTTTTGGTATCAAAATCAATTAAGAAAATCTCTCTTCTCTCTCTCACTCTTGGCCGAAACCTGAAACAGTTTTTGCTCTCATTCTTCTTCAATTTTGGTTGCCAAAAACTTGAAGAAGGGTTGTTGTTTGGAACATGCAAGGCTAGCACCTTCAAGGGATCAAAAGAGGTGATAGGGAAACCATCATAGAGCAAGGAATACACAAAGCTTGGAGCTTCCTTCTTCTTGTCTTCCTTGGCCGAATCATCCCAACCTTGGAGCTTCCATTTGGTTGATTTTCTTCATCAACAAAGCATTGTAAGTATGATTCCGCCATACTTCGTCTTTTATATATATTCTTTGTTGTATTTCATGTATGCTTAATCTTTCCTTGGGACATATTATAGAAACCAACAATGGTATCAGAGAGCCATGGTTAAGCATGAAATACTTTAGGTTAAAATTTGACAAAATTGGTTGAAGCATGTTCTTGTGAAATTTGATGAATGAGTATGCTTGCATGTATATAAAATGATATTACATGGAATCAATTTTATGAAAAATGCATTGGATGATTTTTCCCCAAAATTTTGACCTTGGCCGAATGGGTGTGATAAATTGATTGAAGCATGTTCTTGTGAAATTTGATGAATAAGTATGCTTGCATGTATATAGAATGATATTACATGGAATCAATTTTATGAAAAATGCATTGGATGATTTTTCCCCAAAATCTTGACCTTGGCCGAATGGCATGAAGAAATTGATATAAGCATGTTCTTATGAAATTTGATTAATAAGTATGCTTGCATGTGTATAACATGATGTTATATGGAATCAATTTTATGAAAAATGCATTGGATGATTTTTCCCCAAATTCATGCCTTGGCCGAATGTGTTGCTACTTGGAGTGGATTGAAATTTTTTGTGTTTAAGATCATTGGATGACTTAGAACGTGTACGGGACGTAGATTAGTAATTCAATCGGATTGAAAAACAAATCGACACAAAAAAACTCACCTTGGCCGAATGTACAAGGACATGAAAAGGAGTTGATTTTTTGTTAAAATTAATGTTGGACATTTATTTTGAACAATACATGATTAATAAATTAAATGGGTATTTTGAAATATTTGGTTTAATAATTAATCTTGGTATTACACTTTAATTAATTGGATTTAATGTTTGGAATATTAAAATTTAATTAATGGGCTTAATGGTTAATTGGGCTTTTAATATTGTATTGGGCATAATGGGCTTGGTTGGACCAAGTAGATTTGGGCCAAATGGATTGGATCCAATTTGGGCCTAAATCACTCCATTAAGTCCAAATATAATATAATGGGCTTTAATATTTAATTGGGCCTTATGGGCTTGAAATTGGTTTTATGGCACAAGGGTGATTCCTTATTTGGGCTTGGTAATTGGGTATGACCCACATTGACCAAAGCCCAAGCCTTAATAAATCAATTGAAAGCCCATTTGACTTGAATTAAATTAAACATTGGATGTTAGTTGGGCTTTGAGACCCAATAGAATTGGATTTAGAATCTAAGTCTTTAAAGCACATTAAAAGTGTAAACATTTAATTTGGAATTAAATAATTGAATTAGTATTGAATACGAATTAAATTAGATTTAATTAGTAGTTCGATATAATTCGCGAATTCGTACCTTATGTACTTATTCTAAATCGAGTTGGACTCGCGCAAAATCAAACCGTTGTTTGAACATTGGATGATCACTTTAACAAAGACTATTAATTGGATTAGATTGGTTGTAAAAGCATGTCTTGTTTGAATATATATGTATGTGATGAATGAATAGTGTATATCGGATGGATATTAGAAGGGAAAGGGTAATTTTAGAAATTATTGTAAATTTGGAATTTATAAATTGGACCGCGTGTCCAGCCTTATCTCTTTATCTCTTTGTATTCTCTTCTCACCTAATTCCCCTCAATGTAAATGAGGTTTCTCTTATTGTATTATGTAATTGGGTAGAAGTAGAATAGTGCTAGCGGGGAGAGGAAAGGGAGTGATTTGTTCTAGGAACAAGTTGTTTATATATCCATCCGCATATCACTATTATTTACTTTACGCGCTTTATGATGTTTTAGAAGCATGCTTAAGGGTGTATGATGATGAGACCTAACAAAGATAAATTAATTGGTTGCCAATTACGCGAAAAATCCCTCAAACAATATTAAGCGATTTTCCTTCCGTTGAATGATTCTTTCTCAAGATCCGAAATTGGCATTGGTTTGTTGGCCAAAGTCAAGACCTTTGTCAATTGAGGATGTGTTTGAATCATGAGAGTTTTGTTCCACATCGGTGTCCTGTCCAAATGTGATTTGTTGGCCAAAGTCAAGATCACTTCTTGTCCATCGACATTGATTACGAAATTTTCCTTGTCAATGGGTCCCGCTTAACTGGAATCATTAGGTTTGTTGTGCCAAAGCCAAGGCTTAGTTGATTCAGAGGAAATGGTTAGGAAAATGTATTGGATACATTGACATATGTATTAGATATATATGTTTCGGACTTGGATGTCCACCTACCGGATCTAGGAATTGGATGGGATCCAATTGATCTTCGAGATCTACCTAGTTAAATATCATACAACTTGTTGGCCAAAGTCAAGGTTGTGTGTTATTTAACGGGATCCTAGCCCACTAGGAAATTCGATTTCCCGAGTTCTCTACAGAGGGTTAGAAACTTGAAGAAAATAGTGGGAGGCTATTATTGAATTTGCAATTTCATTCAGATACTTAGCCTTACGCGTCTTTCAAAATTATTTCGTCAATATTTTAATAATTAGTTGGACTAATATATTGTTATTTTTATTATAACAGTTTGACTGTACCCATAACATCGTTGACTTTATAGTTGGACTATAGTTGTCAAGATGACTGGCAAAGGTAATATCCGCGACATAATCATGGGCGATAATGTCTTCAAAGGGACAAACTTTGCCGACTGGGAAATGAACCTCAAGATAGTGCTTGGGGCTGAGAGGATACTGTATACTATTCAGAGACCTCTCCCGCCTAAACCCACTGAGCCACTGGAGCTAGAGTTATGGAAAACTCATAGTGACGATTGTGACCAAGCTCAGTCAGTTATGCTAGCTGCAATGACCCAGCATTTCAGACGCCAGAATAGGGATTTGGATCCCTATAACATGATGGCAAGATTGCGTGATCTTCACCGCACCAATAAGCGGATGAAGAGGTACGAGCTAGTAAGGAAACTCTTCCGCTCCCGGATGACAGACGGCGCATCAGTTGAAGCCCACGGGACTCAAATGATCGCCGACATTGATGAGTTGGCCAATATGGGAATAGTCTTGGAGGCTGAGCTGACTATAGATATGATCTTGCAGTCACTTCCTGATACTTGGAAACAAATCATCATCAACTATAAGTTGATGGATACTGACGACACTCTTGGAGAGTTGTTGTCCGTGCTGAAGGAGTCCGAAAGGGAACTCCTAAAGGGGAGCAAGCGCGAGGCGCATTTTGCATTGACCTCTCATGCGCCAAAGGGTGGCCCCAAGGCAATTGGAGGTGCAAGGAAGAAGAAGTTCAAGAAGAAGGGCAAAGGCAAGTTGACAGTGGCTTCTAGGAAGCCAAAGGACAAATCTCGGGACATCTGCCTCAACTGCGGCAAGAGGGGTCACTGGAAACGTGACTGCCGAATGAGCATTGTGCAGAGGGAGGATATCAAGGCTGGCAAGGCCATTGCCTCTGGTATGTTTGTTATTGAGATAAATATGAATACTTCTAGTTTTAAAAATTGGATTTTTGATTCTGGTTGTGGTGCTCATATTTGTACTGATGTGCAGGATCTGCATGATAGCAGGGTGCTGGCATCAGGGGAGATGGATCTACGGGTCGGAAACGGAACACCAGTTGCTGTTTTGGCCGTAGGGACTTTTGTTTTAGTACTGCCCTCAGGGCATGAACTTAAACTTTTGAACTGTTATTTTGTACCTAGTTTAACTAGGAATATATATCTGTATCCTTGTTAACCCAGCAGGGTTACACTTTTGTATTCAGGAACACTGGGTGTTATTTATATAAAAATGATGCAGAAATTTGCACAGCTGTTGCAAATAACGGTCTTTATATTTTGAATATAAATGAATCTCCTAAAATGACAAACAAAAGGCTCAAAAGGAGTAATCTAAAAGATGAAGCTTATATGTGGCATTGTCGTCTAGGACACATCAACAAGACTCGCATATCCACACTTTCAAAGAGTGGGTACTTGGACGAATTTGATCCCAATTCATATGACGTCTGCGAATCTTGTCTTTTAGGCAAAATGCCTAAATCACCTTTTAGCGGTAAGGTGAACGTGCCACAGAACGCTCTCGCCATAGAACTATTGCGCGCCTACGTATGCGGGCCCGTCCAGTCTAGAGGTATTTCACTACTTCGTAACCTTTACAGATGATGCATCTCGTTACGGTTATGTGTATCTTATGAGACACAAGTCGGAAACTTTTGAGAAATTCAAAGAGTTTCGACACGAAGTGGAGAAACAAACAGGGATGAGTATCAAGACATTACGGTCAGACCGTGGTGGCGAATACTTAAGTTATGAGTTTCAAGATTACTTGAAAGAATATGGTATTCTTTCACAGTGGACTCCTCCTGGAACACCACAATTAAACGGTGTGTCCGAACGGAGAAACCGCACCTTGTTGGACATGGTAAGGTCAATGATGAGTCGCACTGAGCTACCAATATCCTTCTGGGGATACGCATTAAACAGTGCTATACTTATTTTGAATAAGGTACCGTCGAAGTCTGTTGAACAGACTCCATATGAGATATGGACAGGAAGGAAACCAGGTTTCTCTTTCCTAAAGATTTGGGGATGCTGGGCATATGTTAAACGTTTGGAAGGTACCAAACTTGAACCCAAATCTGATAAATGCCTTTTCGTTGGATATCCTAGGGAAACCAAAGGATATTACTTCTATTACCCACAAGAGAACAAAGTATTTGTTGCTCTACATGCGGTTTTCCTTGAGAAGGAATTCCTAAATGCAGTGGTAAGTGGGAGGAAAGTAGAACTCGATGAAGATCGTAGTGATACTGTTCCTGGCAATGAATCAACGACGGAACAAGAACAGACCGTCCGGGATGAGTCTGTACCACAAACTTCACATACACAAGGACCGCGTAGGTCGGAGAGAGTCAGAACAGTACCTGAGAGGTATGGGTTCCTGATCTCACCTCATATAGATATTAATCTTATTGAGGATAATGAGCCGGCTACGTATGAGGAAGCGATACAAAATATCGATTCCGCTTTATGGCAAGAAGCCATGAAGTCCGAGATGGATTCCATGTACGCCAACCAAGTTTGGACACTGGTTGATGCACCAGAAGGCGTAAAGCCTATTGGATGCAGATGGATCTTCAAGAAGAAGACCGACATGGATGGCAACGTACAAACGTACAAGGCTAGGCTTGTAGCGAAGGGGTATCGTCAACAATATGGTATTGATTATGACGAAACCTTCTCACCCGTTGCCATGATTAAATCCATTCGGATAATGCTTGCAATAGCTGCATATTTCGACTTCGAGATATGGCAGATGGACGTTAAAACCGCTTTCCTTAACGGAAACCTTTTGGAGGATGTTTATATGCAACAGCCTGACGGTTTTATCGTACCTAGACTTGCAACAAGGTTTGTAAGTTAAATCGATCCATTTATGGATTGAAGCAAGCATCACGGTCATGGAATCAGCGTTTTGATGAGATCATAAAAGAATATGATTTCGTGCAAAACGCAGATGACCCTTGTGTATACAAGAAGGTTAGTGGGAGAGCACTTACTTTTATTGTCCTTTATGTCGACGACGTATTGCTTATAGGCAATGACATTCCCATGCTAACGTCGGTGAAAGCTTGGCTTTCATTAAAATTCTCCATGAAAGATCTGGGAGAAGCAGCCTTTATTCTTGGAATAAAGATCTACAGGGATAGATCTAGAAAGCTGCTTGGACTCTCCCAGAGTACATACATTGATAAAGTGTTGAAGAGATTCAACATGGAACAATCCAAGAGGGGATTGGTTCCAATGGTACGTGGTACCTCTCTGTCTAAGGACATGTGTCCTAAGACTCAGGAAGAGAGAGACCACATGAGTCGGATACCGTTCGCCTCGGCAGTCGGATCGATCATGTATGCCATGATATGTACACGACCTGATGTCTCATATGCTTTGAGCATGTGCAGTCGCTATCAGGCCGATCCAGGTGAAGGTCACTGGATAGCAGTTAAGAATATCCTTAAGTATCTTAAACGAACTAAGGATGCTTTCTTAATTTATGGAGGTGGAGAACTTGCGGTATCTGGGTATACCGATGCAAGTTTCCAAACCGACAAGGATGACTACAAGTCGCAATCCGGGTACATTTTTTGTTTGAATAACGGAGCAGTGAGCTGGAAATCTTCCAAGCAAGATACTGTTGCCGATTCAACAACAGAAGCGGAGTACATCGCTGCATCTGAAGCAGCAAAGGAGGCAGTTTGGATCCGAAAGTTCCTAATCGGATTAGGAGTAGTTCCGTTAGCAGCTGAGCCCGTTCCATTGTATTGTGACAATAACGGGGCTATAGCACAGGCTAAGGAACCAAGGTCTCATCAACGGTCCAAGCATGTTCTTCGACGTTATCTGATTCGGGAGATTATACATCGTGGCGATGTAAAAGTCGAGAAGGTCACATCAGATGACAACATTGCAGATCCGCTGACGAAAGCTGTTCTTCAGCAAGTTTTTGAACGACACATACATAGTTCGGGTATTAGATGCTTGAGTGACTGGCTATAGGCCAAGTGGGAGATTGTTAGACATTATGTCCCATAGCGTCACTGTTTGTAAATGATATTGTATTATTGTACAAAATTAACTATGTGATAATGAAATTGCCTTTTGCCGTTTTGTAATATTATTTACTTTGATATATAAATGGCGAAAGTCCATATGATTAGTACTGGATTGAGATGATATGAGACAGTATCAATCCATAAAGGTTTAATCATTAAATATCCCTAGCCGTAGTATTATCGAGACTGGACATCGATAATGCGGAATAGACTAGTATTGCGCTTGTGCACGTTGTGAGGGCACAACGGCATAGTTCTCATATTTAAGTATTGGATACTTATGCAAGTGCGATAGGAGGTTGTGTTTTACCGATGGTACGGAAAACAGCTTCGCTCTGGATAGACCCCGCGGAATCCCATTGGTAGTATGTCTACGTGTCTATGGGAGGCCGCATCAGGGTAGGTTGTATATGGTCTTAACCTGAGACTTACATCGCTAGTACTTGCGACAATCGGTAAACTTTAGTTTTGGTGGTTGGGGACCTTAACCGGTTCTGTGTACACCTCTTCTGGGTTTATCGAGAATCGTAGTGTACTGGATGTGATGTCAAGATGGAAGTATCGCTTCAGACATATGGAGGTGATGATCACGCAGGACACAGAACTAGTACTCTATAAAAGGTTGCAACCGTCGGGACAATATGACAAGGTCAGGATTGTCCGATTTAAAGAGACTAGTTGCTTGATGTCCGATATATGTTCGTACGGGGCAGACACATCTCCAGCCCCAGGCCTAGCATGTGATCATCCGATACTGGATCGATGTACGCAATACTACGGTATACTACGCTTGATATAGATCTTATATTCCTATAAGAATATTTCTGGAGAATTGGGTAGGCATGGCGCTTTGCTAGAAGCCAACCTTGTCTTGTGAATCGGTAAGAACGTAGTACGAGGTACGTGCGTGTTCGGATTATCCGACGACCGTATTTACTGCCAACATATCCGGAGATCTCTTGGGTCGCTTCCTGAAGATTCACCTATGATATTTGATTCGAACTTAATTAATCTTGGATTAATTGCGGAGAAACTTTATCTCGGATAAAGTGCCTTATATAGAGAGAGAGAACGATTAATTTGGAATTAATCGGTAAAATTATTATATTCGATATAATAATCGAAATTCGATTTCGACGCGAAATTAAAATTAGATTTTAATTCGGGCATACGAGTTAATTTAGAATTAATTCGTAGCGACGTAAATAATAATTTCGCTAGGCGCGATTATTTATTTAAATTCGATTTAATAACGTCGCGACGTAAGTTCGGTATTTCGGAAATATCGAACCCGAACGCGTGAGTGCACGTGGGCCCACTTTCATTTGGAAACGTGTGGGGCCCACATGACACATGTCATTATATGCATTATTTTATTGATGATGCATTGCATGGTGATAGTGTATTTTACACTCAATGTTATGCATGGAATTTGAGTGTTGGACACTCTAAGCCTTTGCATGGCTTGTGTCATAGATTTATTATTTTTTAATAAATATTATGGCATAAATATAAATTGATTTTTGGTATCAAAATCAATTAAGAAAATCTCTCTTCTCTCTCACTCTTGGCCGAAACCTGAAAAGTTTTTGCTCTCACTCTTCTTCAATTTTGGTTGCCAAAATTGAAGAAGGGTTGTTGTTTGGAACATGCAAGGCTAGCACCTTCAAGGGATCAAAAGAGGTGATAGGGAAACCATCATAGAGCAAGGAATACACAAAGCTTGGAGCTTCCTTCTTCTGTCTCCTTGGCCGAATCATCCCAACTTGGAGCTTCCATTTGTTTGATTTTCTTCATCAACAAAGCATTGTAAGTATGATTCCGCCATACTTCGTCTTTTATATATATTCTTTGTTGTATTTCATGTATGCTTAATCTTTCCTTGGGACATATTATAGAAACCAACATGGATGACTTAAAACAATTGGGTAATGTTAATTGAGGTTTAATTGGATGAATTTTGAATTGACGACAATTTTCCCCAAAATTAAAGGCTTGGCCGAATCCCCGTGATGTACAAAAAAAATTACATGGTGATTTTTTATTTTGATTCATTGGATGAGTTGAATGATTTGGGAAATGATGATTATGGATTCAATTGGATTGAAACCGAATCGGATTGAAAACCCCCAAATTGCCGAGAAGAATGAAGCATTTAATGGGTTTGTTTTGATTGAATGTTTGGATATTTGATGATAAAGTGCATGATTAATTGGCTAATTGATGTTTTAGGAATGTTAATTGGGTAATTAATTGTGTATTACACTTAGGTTAATTAATTATGGAATTGGAATTTATAAGTTAATAATTGGGCTTGAAATTGGATTTGGGCTTATAGGTTGTAAGGGGCTTTTGGGCTTTGGTTATACCAAGTTAGATTTAGGCCAATTTGGTTGGATTCAATTGGGCCGAAAATCGCATCCATAAAGTCCAATTATAACTTAATGAACCTTTAAAGTTTAATTGGGCCTAATGGGCCTAAATTGGTTTCTGGGCTTATGGGGTAAATCCCGGATTGGTTTTGGTTATTTGTTTGACCCGAGTTGACCAAAAGTCCACGCCTTAAGAAATTAATTAAAAGCCTATTGGACTTTAATTAAATTAATATTGGATATTAATCGGGCTTTGAGAGTCGTAACGATTGAATTTGGAATTTAAGTCGTAAAGGTTCATAATAAAGTGTAATATTCAATTTGGAATTGAATAGTGAATTAATATTAAATACATGTTAAATTGGATATAATGTTGTAGTTTAATTTAATTCAAGAATTCGTACTTTGAGTACTTGGTCGCAAAACGAGTTTGACTCGCGCAAAATCAAATCGTTGTTTGAACATTGGATGATCACTAATTATCAGATTAATTAATTGATTAGATTGATTGATAACATGCTTGTGTGAATATATGGTTTTGATGCATGAATAATGTATATCAGATGGATATTAGTCGGGTGGGGGCAATTTTGGAAATTATTGTATTAAATTTGATTTATTAATTTGGACCTGCGTGTCCAACCTTATCACCTCTATACTTTTTGTATTCTCTTCTCACCTATTCCCCTCATGTAAATGAGGTTTCTTTAGAAGTGTAGTGTAACGGGTAGAAGTAATACAAGTGCTAGCTTGAGAGAAGAGAGTGAGAGATTTGATCTAGGATCAATGTATAAAGTATCCATCCGCATATCATTATTATTTATTTCATACTCGCTTTATTATGTGTTAGAATGAATGTTTTAGGGTGTATGATGATGAGACCTTAACAAAGATAATAAATTGGTAGCCATTTTGCATGCGAAAACCCTCATATAATATCATGCGTTTTTCCTTCCATTGAGTGATTCTTACTCAAGATCCGAGACTGGCATTGGGTTGTTGGCCAAAGTCAAGCCCTTTATCCGTCAAAGATGTGTTTGAATCATGAGAGTTATGTTCCATATCGGTGTCTTGTCCAAGTTGTGGTTTCTTGGCCAAAGTCAAGACCACTTCTTGTCACTCGACATTGA
>SKCR01049719.1:0-54333 GCA_019454045.1 Zanthoxylum bungeanum
CTGCAATTACTTTTCAGCACTGTTACTTATGGCTTTTACTTTTAAGTTTTCATTAGCCCTAGCTATGTGTCATAACTAAGTTAGTTATCTAGGGTTGTGATGAATTTCAATATCACGAGTTTATAAGGGGTTAGATTATAATTTGGGTAATATAAGATTTATTTATTGAGTCTTAATCTTAATGTCTTTTTATTAATTGGCCACTAATAAAATTGATAAGGTAAACTTAAAATGAACTAGACATATGGATTTTAGGTTTAAGACCTTAGACTCAATAGCCCACGATCTTCCTTGAGGATAGATAACCCTTTTAATAGATTTCCTTACAGGATAGGAATATACCTGTTGGGCGGGGGTAGCCATAATTGGAACTTAATCTTAATGAATCTAGGTAATTTGGTTGACATAGACATATGATTCAATTGGATTATACTAGGTATTTGTAATTGACCATCGGAAGAGGCTTTTACATAATTTAGTGTTCCAGGTTAATAAATCAATATTTTACCCAACTATAAGATAACCACTTCATCTTTAAATAATATTGGAATAAATCACAACCCTAGATAGTTTTTAATATTGATTTTTCTTAAAATCTACTTTCAAACAATTTTATTTACTTGTCTTTAAATTTAGAATCGTCGCCATTTCAAATCAATTAAACAACTTGTTAGATACTGGTAATCATTTGGCCCCATAAATTGATAACAAAAGGTTTTAAGTCCTCGTGGGATCGATACTTTTTATACTACTTGAACGATACGTACGCTTGCGTTATACGTGTGTGTTTACGCCGGTCATAGATTTACCACATCAATCTAATTGGTGATCAGACAACAAGAAGCATTAAGCTTAAGACTTAATAAGTAAACATTTAAATTACCCAAACTATAAAATAACCCCTTATAAACCGGTGATATTAGAATTTATCACAACCTCAGATAACTAACTTAGTTACGACACATAACTAGGGCCAGTAAAAACTTAAAAGTAAAAGACATAAAGTAAAAATGCTGAAAAGTAATTGCGGTAAAGTAAAAGCTGAAAAGTAAATTACAATAAAATAAAATGCTAAGGTAAAATGATCAACTTTTACTATTTACTATTTAGATATCTCCATTAATATAATATATTAACTTGTGATGATTTTACCAACCAACTATATAGGCGGTAACCTGATTAAGTCAAATTAAGTCCAACCAGCCATAAAGACGGAACCAAAATAAACCTGCCATATAGGCGGTAAGAAAATTTAATTACCAACCGACCAATCTGGCGGTATCCTTGCTTAGTTAGGTTTAAATCAGTTTAAAATGAATTACCAACCGACCAATATAGCGGTATTCTCATTACGTCTCAGGAGTGGAAACACCTTACTTAGCTATCTCTTACGAATTTCACCTTTTTAGTCAAAATAAAAACACAAAAACGCAAAATATTTTTGTAATTTTTGAAAAAATTTCAATTTTTTGTATTTTTTCGAAAAATTTTGGACTAAAAATAAAAACATTGCACAACTAAAAACAAGATACTGATCAATTAATTCCCTCCCCCAAACCTAAATGAGACATTGTCCCCAATGTCTTAAACAGTAGAAGAAGAGTTTAGAAGATAATACCTGGTTAGCTGAAATTTTACAGGAAAAATTATCGATTAAGATCTATGTCCAATTTACGCTTCTTACCACGATCGCTATCTGACCATTTTTCAGTAAAAATTTCGATAGAATCTCCTCTAAAAACTCAAGATTTTCCAAATTCACAACAACGCTGATTTTCGCCCCCAAATCTACGAAACTCAATCAATTTTTGTTTATCTTTTCCACACTTCCAAATATCCAATTTCACCACACAAATCAACAAAAAATTTCACAAATTTTCGGTCCCTTCACTGCCAATGGTTTCAAATCCAATAGCATCCATTTTTTAACAAAATTAACCACACAAAGTATCCACAAATTCGGCCTTTATCCTTTTGTAAATTCGGAAATTGAAGAGCAGAGAATTACCCCTTCACGATTTTACCACTCACTGCTTGAAGACCAGAAAAGATGCTCGATGAACCGGATCTAACATTGATGGGTCTCGGTCGTGGGTTATGCGGCTTGGCAGTGGACCGAATGATGAAAGTCTCAGCCGTCGGTGGTTGAGCTCGGCTGGTGGGTGAGATGGGTGTCTCGGTCGTGGGTTATGCGGCCGTGGGTTGGCTGTGGTCCGGTAGTGGTTCAGCCGTGGGTTGTGGTGGTGTGTGGATGATTGAGTTTGTGTGGGTTATTTGTGAGATTTAATGAGTTTAGAAGGTTTTGGTTGATGATTTGGTGATTGGATGCTCGGATTTTAGTGGAAGATTGAGAGGAAATGGCGAAATGTTGAAGAAGGAGAATGAGATCTGTGCATGGTGGCTGCTGGTTTTTTACCTGTTACCGAACACGCGTCGCGACGCCAAATTGCTTCTTGCGTCACGATGCTCGGTTTTTAGGGTTAGGGTTTGTGTTTTGTGGCCTTGGTGTCCTGACACGCAGGGTTTTTGTGTCTCGACGCGGGATTTTTTTTTTTGGCAAAATCAAGTCTTTCGACGAATAAATCCACTGAGATGCGTCTCAAGAGCTGACTCCTTACTCAGCCGTCTTTTCTGGATTAACTTTATATCCTCGCGATTTTGTCAAATTTATTTTGTGAGAATCCCGCTTGCACTGGCTTGCTTTGTCCAAAATATTCCGTCTTTATTTTTCCTGCAAAAATAACATAAAATTAAAAATAATTCTACACAAAACAAAAAATAAATAATTAAAAGTATTGCATGGGTTGCCTCATTGCTAGCGCTAAATTTTTCGTCTTCAGCCAGACGTGACTGAAATCTGTCTGTCAATGAGGTTTCATTGTGGTTTTGGATGTCCGATTAAAGACAATCCCATGAGCGTTGCTTTTGAATGGTCTCTTCCAACGGTAAAGTGGAAAAAAGAATTTTATCCAATTCAGTGCTTGTGCCACCTTTTTAACATTTGTTGCTCCAGTGGTTCCTGAAAAGAAAGAAAGAAAATCAGGAGGTCTTGTATGGTGCTTGACTTGGAATGGGAGTTCTGACCGGCGTAAACACACACGTATAACGCAAGCGCACGTATCGTTCAAGTAGTATAAAAATATCGATCCCACGAGGACTTAATATCTAAACTATTAATTATATGAGGTCAAATGATTACTAATATCTAACAAGTTCATTGATTGATTTGAAATGGTGACGATTCTAAATTTAAAAGCAAGTAAATAAAATTGTCGAAAATAGGTTTTAAGAAAATTCAATATTAAAAACTATCTAGGGTTGTGATTTCTTTCAATATCATTTTAAAGATGAAGTGGTTATCTTAAAATTGGATAATATATTGATTTATTAACCTGGAACACTAAATTATGTGTAAGCCTTTGTCGATGGTCAGACACAAATACCCAGTTTAACCCAATTGAACCATATGTCTATGTCAACCAAATTATCTGGATTCATTAAGTTTAAGTTCCAATTATGGCTACCCCCGCCCGACAGGTATATTCCTATCCTGTAAGGAAATCTATTAAAGGGTTATCTATCCTCAAGGAAGATCGTGGGATATTGAGTCTAAGGTGGATATTGAGTCTAAGGCTGAAACCTAAAATCCATATGTCTAGTTCATTTTAGATTTACCAGATCAATTTTATTAATGGCCAGTTAATGAAAAAGCATTAAGATTAAGACTCAATAAATAAATCTTTATATTATCCAAGCTATAATCTAACCCCTTATAAAACGGTGATATTAAAAGTCATCACAACCCCAGATAACTAATTTAGTTACAACACATAACTAGGGCTAGTAAAAACTTGAAAATAAAAGACATAAAGTAAAAATGCGGTAAAGTAAATACTGAAAAGTAAATTACAATAAAATAAAATGCTAAGGTAAAAGGAATTACTTTTACTACTACTAATTTAGATATCTCCCATAAAATAATATATAAACTTGTGATAATATTACCAACCGACCAATCTGGCGATATCCTTTATTAGTCAGGTTTAAACCAGATTAAAATGAATTACCAACCGACCAATCTGGCGGTATCCTCTTTAAGTCAATATTTTAAATAGTGAATATATTATTTTAAGGGAGATTAATCTAAATAGTAACAGTTAAAGAATTACCTTTCACCCTAGCTGGGGAAGTTACCTCCTCATGGTAAATAGTAAAAACTGTAAAAAATAAAAAGTAAAAATTAAATTACTATTATTACAAAACGTAATTAAAATTAATTACAAAACTAAAAAACTAAAAAACTAAAAATTAAAAGAAAGTACAGAGAGAAACTTCTCTTTAGATAGAATATAAGAGAGAGAGTGGTGTGCAACTAAAACTGAAATCTCGAGCTCAATTTATAGGCCTCGGTAGGCTTCCAGCGTCGCGACGCCAAGGCATCTGGCATCGCTACGCCAGCTTCTGTTGATGTAGCATGCTCTGGTTCGTCTGTTTGAAGATTCTGGATAAGCTGATAAGGTGACACGTGGCGAGGTAGTTGGGCTTCAAATATTGTGACACGTGGCGGCTTCTGATTGGTCGCTGAGATTCTTATCCGCCACGTGTTAGATAAGGATTAGATACTCAATGATTGATGCTGACGTAGTGGTGACATGGCGATGACGTGGCGGTGACGTGGCAACACGTGGGAAAGAGACTGTCGGCACCGTAGGATTGCGACACGTGGCACTTCCTGATTGGATGATGATGACGTGGCACGACACATGGCAATGTTGACTTGTTGACTTGCTGACGTGGCTGATGACATGGAGACACATAGGATGCCACGTGGCACACGTGACGATGATGACTGTCGGCACCGTAGGATGCTGACACGTGGCACGACGCATGTTAGCAGATCGACTGTGATGGTGACACGTGGCACGGCGCACGTTAGCAAAGTCAAACTTTTCTCAGATTCTGATTTGTGCACCCGGCGCACGTTAGCACTGTTCGGCGCATGTTAGGCGTCGCGACGCTGAAGGTCTTGGCGTCGCGACGCGGGAATTTACCAACAATGCCCTTTTCGTCCTATTTTCACTGTTTTGGCCCAAATCACCTACAGAATGTCCTGAAACTTTATTTATCTACAAAATAACACAAAACACATCAAAATATTCACAAAACTCAAGAAACTATACAAAATATTAGGTTAAATGAGTGGGAAATAGTGATAGATTTACCACTTATCACACCCAAAAACCTAACATTTTGCTAGTCCTCGAGCAAAACATAAAATAACATAAATAAATTAACTAAGCCATTTTCGTAGGGATCACGGTTGCATTTAGCATATGCAACAAGCCTTTAAACCCCTAGGTGTCCCTAGTGGACGAGTTGTAGTCTCGTGAGGGTTTACAGCAATGATACCCACAAACATTTTACAAAAGTAAACATGTAATAAAACTAATGCTCACAAAAGCAAAAAGACAAGCGAAAAGAGAATAAAGATGTTAGTGACTAATCAGGTGAAACTTCTACTCCAAGTTACTAGTTGTTTTGTTTCTTTCTAAATTACTGAATAAGTAAATTCTCCGATTATTTTTACCATTCTTCATATACACAGCCAACAAAATATTAAACAACTCAATTTTGCCCACAACAGTCATAAGTGCAGTTGATAAGAGAGTAATATTTTTGTCCTAAAGTTTTATCAGAATTCACACCTTTTTGGAGCAATGGAATAATATTTCTCATTTTTCTGATTTTTTCTTTGATTTTTTTTTCTATTTTTTATTTATATACAATATCTTCTATCTATGTAGCGAGTGTTGGGTCGGTGGCTCCCAAACCAGTTGGCTTTAGGGCACCAGGTGTTAAGACACCCCTGCGAACTTAATTACTCAGATTTCAGATATATATATTTTTGCAGCATCTTTGATCCATGTAACGAGCTTTGGGCCAGTGACTCCCAAACCAGTTGGCTTTAGGGCACTAGGTGTTAAACACCCTTACAGACTTAATAACTCGGATCTCGGATGTTTTTTTTTTTTTTTTTTACTCCAATGCGTTTTGAGATGCTTCTTCCGATTAAACTAGAGCACTGAATATTACAAACTTTTCAATTTTAGCTCATGTCCGTATGTTACTATATATGTTGATAATATCTGTCAACTGAGCATATGAAGATCCATTTTAGTCCGTTTTCAGGAGAATTCACAAATTAAATAATTCAAAATGAAATAAACAAAAATTAACTTGTATAACGTCATCTGTATAACAATCCAATAATTCATTATCACATGTACTAAAATATTAAAAAATAACTAAAAATATGGATATTAAATCATACATATTTTTCCTAATTTATTGATTATATCATCTCACTTATACATTATATAGTTGAAATTGTAAATGCGAAAGTGGGAGCCAATAGCTTCTCTCTTGAACCGATAGTAGATCATTTAAAATGAGGCCCAATTTCTGAACCCAACATTAACTCAACCCGACCCGTGTCCAGTCCTCTGACCCGCCAACTCGTTCAAAAATCGCCCCTCAATTCCCGGCCAATTCATCATCTCTCTTCTTCAAAACATAACTAACCAATTCAAAATTAACAAATTTCAACAATGGCGGAAGTGCATCTCTCAGAAACCTACGCGTGCGCGCCCTCCACCGAACGCGGCCGCGGTATTTTGATCTCCGGCAACCCGAAATCCAACTCCATTCTCTACTGCAACGGCCGTTCCGTTTTGATCCGCTGCTTGGACAAGCCGCTACACGTGGAGGTCTACGGGGAGCACGGGTACCCGGTCACTGTGGCCCGTTACTCCCCCAACGGCGAGTGGATCGCGTCTGCTGACGTGTCTGGGATCGTTAGGATTTGGGGGACCCACAATGGATTCGTGCTTAAGAACGAGTTCAAGGTTTTGTCGGGTCGGGTCGACGATTTGCAGTGGTCGCCTGATGGTTTGAGGATTGTTGCGTGTGGTGATGGCAAGGGAAAGTCGTTGGTTCGCGCCTTTATGTATGTTTTAAATTTTAAATTTCATTTTATTGACGTTTTATAGAAATACTCGTGTTAGTTTGGCGCGCCAAAAAAAATAATAAAAAAATTACAGAATTGATTGGTTTCACTCTTTGGAATGATTTTGGACACTATTGCTTTCTTGCTATTAGAAAATTAAATGAAGTAATTCCTTAAGAAGCACTTAACCAGAAATATTAACTGCCAATTTTTTTTGAGCTTCGAATTATTACCTAATAAAGAAATAATTACAAATGTTGATGTAGGTGGGATTCAGGAACTACGGTGGGAGACTTTGATGGGCACTCGAAGCGTGTTCTTAGCTGTGAATTTAAACCAACAAGGCCATTCCGTATTGCCACATGTGGGGAGGATTTCTTGGTGAATTTTTATGAAGGTCCACCATTTAAGTTCAAGCTATCTCACAGGTTACTAACATTACTGCCTTATTCAACTTATTTATTTCTTATGATTGATGCCTTCAAGGGTTTACAAATTAAATTTTCAAGTTCACAATTGTAACTACCACTTGTTCAACTTAATTGGGCCTCTTGGTATGGTATAATGGGTCTTGAAATCAAGCTTCACTTGCACTAGGATTTGTACACTTTCAACTAAGGGCCTCATTCTTTGTCAATCTATGCATAGGCTAACATGAAAGACCTTTTAGGTACAAATATTGTATATGTCTGCATCGCTGGGCATGTTACAAAGTGAGAGCAATTTATAGAGTTGCTTTTAATTGGTTGTGCTCTGGATCTGCAGGGAGCATTCAAACTTTGTTAATTGCATTAGATTCTCACCAGATGGTAGCAAGTTAATTAGTGTAAGCTCAGATAAGAAGGGTTTAATATATGATGGGAAGAGTGGGGAAAAGATTGGAGAGTTGTCCTCAGATGATGGTCATAATGGCAGCATATATGCAGTTAGTTGGAGTCCTGATGGTAAAAAGGTAAGCTTCTTCTTTACTTTTGGTTCAGCCGCTTGGAACATTTTCATATCTTGGGCACATTTTAATCTGTACATTGAATGAATTCAGGTTCTCACAGTGTCTGCTGACAAGTCTGCCAAAGTTTGGGAGATTCTTGAAGATGGTAGTGGCGGAAAGGTGATTAAAACATTTGCCTGTTCCGCATCTGGTGCTGTGGAGGACATGCTTGTTGGATGCCTTTGGCAGAATGATCATCTCATCACTGTTTCCCTTGGGGGAATAATTAGCATTTTTTCTGCAAGCGATCTTGATAAAGCCCCTCTCTCATTTTCTGGACACATAAAGAATGTCAGTACATTAACTACACTTAAAAGCACCCAAAAGACGATCTTGTCCAGCAGCTATGACGGTGTCATTATTAAATGGATTCAAGGTGTTGGGTACAGTGGTAAATTAGAGAAGAAATATGATGCTAAAATTAAATGTCTAGCAGCCGTTGAAGAAGTGATTTTTACATCTGGGTTTGATAACAAGGTGCTTATGGTCGAGAATGTTTAATTATTATTAGCCAAGTTTTGAGGAAAGCATTGTCAGTGTTGACACAAAAAGATAAAGGAGTTCACTATTTTAGCTGCTAAATTCATTACAGAAAACGTCATAATAATCAATAAAATCTTTCATTGCATATTTGAGTCAACCACACATTCAAGTCCTTGATTCCCAAAGTAAATCCTAGTTAAGAAGACAGCGTCATGCGTAATATCACTTGTACACTGGTATTGAAATGTTTTGCCGTTCAACTTAGTTCACTTGCATCTTCACTACTATCATTTAAAATTATAGTTTTCCTATACAGCTGGGTACTTATGCTTATTGTGCTTTGTGTATTTTTTATAATTTAATAATTACTTTTTTTTTTTTCAACTGACAGCTTTTAACTTTTACCTAATTTCAGCTATGGAGAGTTCCTCTGCATGAAGGAGAATGTGGAGACGCAGAGCATGTTGATATTGGTAGTCAGCCTATGGACTTGAGCCTTGCCCTTAGTTCTCCTGATCTGGCTTTAGTTTCAACTGAATCTGGAGCTGTCTTGCTTAATAGTTTGAAAGTCATATCAAACATTAAGCTTGGGTTCAGTGTGACAGCATGTGCAATTGCACCTGATGGAAGTGAAGCCATTTTGGGCAGTCAGAATGGGAAGTTGCACATATATTCCATCTCAGGCGATACTCTTACAGAAGAAACAGTTCTTGAGAAGCATAGGGGCGCAATTACTGTGATACGATATTCACCAGATTTCTCGATGTTTGCTTCAGCTGATGGCAATCGTGAAGCAGTTGTTTGGGACCGTGTGTCCAAGGAGGTAAGTTGGTCAACTCCGGTGAGACAGTTTCAATTCATATGATGTAAAGGAAAGCTTTCTTGTTATTGGATTACCTGGCTTGTTTGTTCAGAAAATCTGTCTTAGTCTCAGAGTTCACGAATAGTTTATTAAACTACAGCACTCTTTTAAAAGTCATGTATTCCTTTCTTAAGCTGTTAAAAGTTTCTGACATTTATTTATTGCAGGTGAAGCTTAATAACATGTTGTTTCACACTACTCGCATCAATTGCCTAGCTTGGTCTCCCAGCAGCACTATGGTGGCTACTGGAGCGATTGACACTTGTGTCATCATCTATGAAATTGGGAAACCTGCTTCAAGTCGCATAACTATAAGAAATGCTCATTTGGGTGGAGTCTATGGCTTGGCTTTTACCGATGACTTCAATTTGGTGAGTTCAGGAGAGGATGCTTGTTTACGTGTGTGGAGATTAGCAGCAGAATAACAGGAAAGAGTACATGTAGCCTACCACAAGCCTAATGCAGGTTTGTGATAGAAAGCTTGGTAAATGAAGTATTCATGGAATTGCTTAGTTTTTGCACATACTATAAGGTGGCATTGCATAAAGGAAAAAAAGTAGTAAAAGAAAGAAGAATAAAATAAAACAAAAGAAAAGAAAAAAGGTCATGCTTGTTCAATTTTGTAATTGTTATGTCCTTGCACTTAAAATCTTATTTTTCATTTCTTTCCTGGACTTATAAAGTGAGTAGTGGGACATATCTTTCTGTCAATTCAAAACCATCTAGCAGAGGTATGTTTAACATGAGGGAAGACCATGACCTTTCGGCTAAGTATGCATCTCTAGCTAAAAAGTTCAGGCACTAGAAATAAGGAAGAGTGATCATGTTAAATCCATTCAAGAAGTCATATGTCAAGTCTGTAATTCAAATGAACATGTCACATAATTTGCCAGACCTTGCCAGCCCTGCAAGAATGTCTCCATGACTCTCATAAATATAGTAGATAACTCTCAAAAAGTCTCATTGTACTGAGACAAAAGAATAGATGGAGAGCATCACCTGAACCAAAAGATTTAGTAGAGATTTCCTAAGCAATCAAAGTTTTCCAGCGGAGTAAATATGTAAGGAGTTCAAGGAACTGAGATAAGAAAGAAATCTATGTAGCAGAGTAAGCTTCATAAAGAGGACTAACAACAGGGAGTATAGTAGGACTCTGAGAGAAAGTAACGACTTAAGGTAGTTAAGCAACAGAGACTGATAGGAAGAAGTATAGAGACATCATGATGGAGCTCTTAGAGAGCATGACTTTAGAGATGGATCACAATAGATGTAGTATGATTAATAGTTGGAAAACGGATCCGGCGTGAAGTCGTAGTAAGAAAATTCAAATCATACCTAGCAGAAGTACCTTAGTTGGAGAACTAACATTATATAGGTAAACACGAGAGTCATAGACTTATAGACTATACATAACGCACTTCGAATTCTGAAGATTTCATGACCGATATTGATGAAATATCTAGAAGTGTGTTATGTGTAATTATTAAAGTCATTTTCAAAGAAAAAAATAAATAAATAAATAAATAATAAAAATAGTCAAGCTCCCACAAAACATGATAGAAATTAATAATGGATTTGGTGGAGCAATTAGTGGAGGATTTGATGGTGCATTCAGTTTTTACTTTCCCCAATTTACTTTTACGCCCAATACTTTCCTTTCTTTACTTTTTCAGTTTTTACTTTTCAAGCAATGATGAGGTAACTCCCCCTTACTGGGGTAAAAAGTAAAGCTTTTATTATTGCTATTTAGATTAATCTCCCCAAATTATAATATAATAACTATTTAAAATCTGACTTAACGAGGATACCGCCATATTGATCGGTTGGTAATTAATTATAAATTGATTTTAACCTGACTAAGCATGGATACCGCCTGGTTGGTCGGTTGGTAATTAATTATTAATTTGACTTAATTAGGATACCGCCTATATGGCTGGTTGGTAATTATCACGCAAAGTTAATATATTATATTAAGGGAGATATCTAAAATAGTAGTAATAAAAGTGGATCATTTTACCTCAGCATTTTCTTTTATTGTACTTTTACTTTATTTAATTTTCAGCAATTTACTTTCAGCATTTACTTTTCAGCAATTTACTTTCACATTTACTTTCAGCATTTAATTTTCAGTATTTAATTTCAGCATTTACTTTCCGTCATTTACTTTTCAGTATTTAATTTCCAGCAATTTACTTTATGTCTTTTATTTTATTTAAGCTTTTTCTACCCGTAAATATGTGTCGTAACTAAGTCACTTATCTGGGGTTGTGATGAATTCCAATATCACCGGTTAATAATGGGTTATTTTATGGTTTGGGTAATATAAAGGTTTATTTATTGAGCCTTAATAAGATTGATTCGGTAAACTTGAAATGAACTTGGAAAAGAGATTTTAGGTTTAAACCCTAGACTCAATAGCCCACGATCTTCCTTGAGAATAGATAATCCTTTAATAGATTTCCTTACATGATAGGAATATAAATGTCGGGCGGGGGTAGCCATAATTAGAACTTAATTTTAATGAATTCAGATCACTTGGTTTTTACATAATTTCGTGTTCCAGGTTAATAAACCAATATATCACACAAACGTAAAATAACCACTTCATCTTTTAAAAAGATATTGGAAGGATTCATAACCTGGATAGTTTTATAAATTTGAATTTTCTTCAATCTACTTTCAAGCAATTTTATTTACTTGTTTTTAAGTTTTAAAGTCACCACCCAATCAAACAATCAATCCATTAGATACTTATAAACATTTAACTTCATAAATTGATAACAAAGTTTTTAAGTCCTCGTGGGATCGATACTTTTATACTACTTGAACGATACGTGCGCTTGCGTTATACGCGTGTGATTACGCCGGTCAATAACCGATATGTGCAATTATAGCATGGGTAGCTAGTGAGATCACTATAACCAGAAAGACTTAAGGATCAAACCTCATATTTACAATTCTCGTTATACCACATTAGCTAAAATAAACCTCGAGGGTTACCTTAAAATACTTCTTAAAATAAGTGAATGCATAGTCTGAAGTACAAAACCTTCAGACTTGGTACAAAAGTAGAATAGAAGAAGGGAAGAGGATATCCAGATGGAGCAATAAGGAGATAGAGTAATAATCAAACAATGACAGAAATGCAAAAGAACTAGCGATGGACATATCTAGAGATTTGTAATAATAGATATCCTTTGGGTAATGAGATAGAGACATAAACCGTATAAGTTCCATGTATAAATTAAAATAAGAAAAAGGACAAAGTAAAACAAGAGAAATATTCAAGGATACTCTTTATGCAACAAGATTCAGAATCCCTCTAGCCATAAAATTCCTTGCAAAATACTTTCCACCAGCCAGAACTGCAAAGTTGAGGAATGATATTACATCATTTATACAACAAGATTCAGAATCCCTCTGCGAAGCTTGGGAATGATTCAAGGATTTACTTCGGAAATGTCCTCACCATGTAATTGCAAAGTGGCTACAAGTCCAAACATTCTACAATGGACTTTCTGCAATAATGAGAACCACAATTGATGCTGCTGTTGGAGGTGCTTTAATGGCAAAAGGAGAAGATCAAGCCTGGGACCTAATTGAAGAAATGGCCAACAATAATTCATTGTGGCCGACAGAAAGGAGCTTGATCCAACGAATTGCTGGAATTTATGAAGTTGGAGCCAACACAACAGTGAATGCCAAGCTGGATCAGATATGCAAATTCATGGAAACTCTCAGCATGCAAGGTAATGCTGGATTCACAAGTTCACCATATGGAGGAGCACCAAAGCCAAACCAACATAAAGAAACAATGAATTATGTCAATAATTTCAACAGACAAGGGAACAATCCATATTCCAATACTTACAACCCAGTGTGGAGGAATCATCCCAATTTCACATGGAGCAACAATTTAGGGCAAATAAACAATCCACCTCTAGGATTCCAACAGCAAAGCCAAGAGCATGAAAAAATACCAGGAATAGCGGAAGTGTTGGCCCAGTTAAAAAAATACGATGCCATGTTTCAAAATCAGGCAGCATTAATTCAAAATCAAACAGCATCAAATGAAGCTATGTTTCAAGCCTAATCAGCATTGAATTAAAGCTTAACTACTTCTATAAAAGCACTGGAGAATCAAATTGGACAACTGGCCAATGCTCATAGTTACAGACCGCCAGGTAACCTTCCTATCAACACTGAACCAAATCCAAGAAACATGGGGAAGGAGCAATGTCATGCCATCATTTTAAAAAGTGGTACTGAAATTAACAAAGATGTTGGAATCAATGCACCCATTGAAGAAGTTCCAAAAGAAAGCAATGAAGCAGTTCCACAGATGGAGGAAAAAGAAGCAAAGGAAAAAGAGCAAGAAAGAAATACTCTACCTCCACATTTTCCACAGCGTCTCCAGAAAAACAAATTGGACAAGCAGTTTGCTCGATTCCTGTAGATCTTTAAAAAGCTGCATATCAATATTCCATTTGCAGAAGCGTTGGAACAAATGCCTAGCTATGTCAAATTCATGAAAGACATTCTTTCACGAAAGTGAAGATTGTGAGATTACGAGACAGTAGCATTGACAGAAGAGTGCAGCGCCATCATTCAGAGGAAACTTCCCCCAAAGTTGAAATATCCTGGCAGTTTCACCATTCCTTGCGTCATAGGAGAGCATAACTTCGGTAGGGCTTTGTATGATCTAGGTGCAAGTGTTAACTTGATGCCTTTTTCTATTTTCAGGAAATTACAGATTGGAGAAACAATGCTCACATCAGTCTCTCTGTAACTTGCTGATAGAACGCTCGTATTTCCGAGAGGTGTAGTTGAGGATGTGCTGGTCAAGGTTGACAAATTTATTTTCCCAGCAGATTTTATTGTCCTTGATATGGAGGAAGATAAAGACATGCCAATCATCCTCGGGAGACCATTTTTGGCTACCGGCGAACCATTATTGATGTACAAAAAGGAGAACTAACCATGAGGGTACAAGACCAAGAGGTAACATTCAATGTTTTCAAAGCAATGAATTTCCTGGATGATAAAAAGAATAAGGAATGTTTCAGACTTGATGTGATACATAGTACCATCCAGAACTCCAATGCAATGCAAAGTTCTACTGACAAACTGTCTGTGAAGCCTGAAGATAAAGTGTACTGCGTACTGAAGAAGCCTATTCTTGCACTATAAGCAACATAAGAGAAACAGTTCCACCAGCTCAAAGAATTAGTGGAATTTCACATACAGCTTTTTGAGAATGCCAAACTGTACAAAGAAAATGCCAAAAAGAGACATGATGAGAAGTTAGTACGCATATAACTAGAACCAGGGCAGAGGGTACTGTTAAACAAATTAAGGTTGAAACTCTTTCCATGGAAACCAAAATCATGGTGGTCAGGTCCATTCTTAATCACCAAAGTTTTACCAGATAAAGCCGTTGAGATACATGATCCCGAATCCAACAAAACATTCAAGGTTAAAAACAAGCGTGTCAAGCACTATTGGGGAGAATCATTTGAGCGATAAAAATAAAGTGTCACACTTTCAAATCCAGCCTAATGTTCGGGCAGTTATGTCTAGCTGAAGACGTTAAACTTAGCGCTAGCTGGGAGGCAACCCATGAAATTTGTGTATATATTGTGATTTGGTGTGTTTTAATTTTTGTGTGTTTAGTTTTTGCAGGTTAAGTCATTTCAAGATGGAAGATGTTCTCGCAAATCTTCACAAGCAATTTCCTTCTCTCCCTCAAAACTCTCTGATTAAAGTCTATAAAGCTCGCTTGGAACGGATGAGGCTATTGATGATCAAAGGTATTCCTTATGAAATTCGTTGGATTATTGAAGCACGGGTCCGATTGGCATGTGAGTCTTCTGACTGTTTTATTTCACATCTGTCTGGTTTAGGTAGAAGCACTTATGCTAAAAAGAGAAGAGCTAAAAGAATGGGTGTTTGTTAAAAATGTGTTCGCATGACATGTAATACTCATTGTCGTTCTTTAGGAATGATATCTGATAACCGCGAAAATAAGATTAAATTCATTAGGGATAGCTTGAGTAAGGAGTCTTTGGATGACATATCTAAGACTCTTGAGATGCATCCCAGTGGATATGTGCTTCATGCAATTCACATGTTATATACACAATTTTGAAAAGAAAGACAACAGTATAGTCTCGGGAATCTGACTCAAAAAGACCATGTTTGCCAATTTATAAGAAAATTGGATGGGAAGCTTGTCCCTGACGCATAGATGTCAATCAAGCCGTCACTTTCTGTAAATATTATTCTCTTTGTCTTTAACTAATAATTGTGATTTGTTTTGTTATTTTCTTTTATTTTCTCCGACAGGATCCAGATCTTTTTGACCTTTCACGATTTACTATTTTGCTAATAATCGTCCTTTGGAAGATACTCTTGCTATTATTACTCACCCTTTTCAGGTTCTATAAATTCAACTCATCATTACACCTTT
Source organism: Zanthoxylum bungeanum (assembly GCA_019454045.1). NCBI lineage: Eukaryota > Viridiplantae > Streptophyta > Magnoliopsida > Sapindales > Rutaceae > Zanthoxylum > Zanthoxylum bungeanum. The sequence goes on from SKCR01049719.1 coordinate 15,809, forward strand.
GAAGGCATCCAGATAAAAATGGAAGCTACTTCAACAAGACGGGTTGAAAACATCTGTGTGTTTTGCGATACCAGTGTTGGTGTTAAACCAGAATAAGTAATAGTGGCACAGGAATTGGGTCGAGTCATTGCTGCAAGGAATATGCACTTAGTATATGGCGGTGGCAATCTTGGACTAATTGGGATCGTTTCAAAGGCTGTACAGGATGGAGGCAGTCAAGTCTTGGGAATCATCCCAAAACCCTTGGCGGAGGCGAATCTTATTGGATCATCAAACGGCAAGGAACTAATCGTGCCAGGTATGTCTGAACGACTGGTAGAGATGATTAACCGTGCTGATGCTTTTATTGCTTTGCCATGAGGCTTGGGCACGATGGAGGAAATTTTTACAGTACTATCTTGGGTAAACTTGAACATACACCAGAAACCACTTGGACTGTACAATGTTGATGGATTTTATTATTTTCTTTGTGTGTTTCTTGATGATGCCCGGAGAAATGGGTTCGTGTCAAAGCCTGTAAAAGAACTCCTCTTTACTGCCAGAACGGCCCCAGATTTAATTTACCAAATCTTAGCCTTTGAACCTCAAATTGACCCCATTCTTTCCAAGATAAACTGGTTCGATAATGATCGTGGTAAGAGGCGTCGGATAAATCTGGATCTTAACCTTTAACTTTTCATTTAGATGTAGAATTTCAGCTAACTAGGTACGGTTTTCTAAACTCTTCTTCTACTATTTAAGACATTTGGGACAATGTCTCATTTAGGTTTGGGGAGGAGAATAGTTAAATTGTATCTTGTTTTTATTATTTTATTTTTAGTCAAAATCTTTCGAAAAAGCCAAAAAAATTGAAAAATTTTACAAAAACCAAAACAATATTTTGTATTTTTGTGTTTTTATTTGATTAATCAGATGAAATTGGTGTGATATAGATGTGTAAGGAGTTTCCACTCCTGAGACGTATCTCAACCTATTTCGGAACAAGTTAATTTTTGTTTATTTCCTTTTAAATTATTTAATTTGTGAATTCTCCATAAAACTGACTAAAATGAATCTTCATATGCTCAGTTGACATGTATTATCAGCATACATGGTAACATACAGACATGAGCTGTAATTGAAAAGTTTGTAATATTTAGTGATCTAGTTTAATTGGAGAAAGCATCTATAAAAAGCAATGGAGTAAAAAAAAAAACGTCTGAGATCCGAGTTATTAAGTCTGTAAGGGTGTTTTAACACCTATTGCCCTAAGACCAACTGGTTTGGGAGTCACTGGCCCAAATTTCGCAACATGGATCAAAGATGTTGCAATATATATATATATATATATATATCTGAAGTCTGAGTAATTAAGTCCGTAGGGGTATCTTAACACCTATATCCCAAAAATCAACTGGTTTTGGAGTCACTGGCCCAAAGCTCGCTACATAGATGGAAGATATTGTATATAAATAAAAAAAATCAAAAAAAAAAATTTATTCCATTCCTTAAAAAAAGGTGTGAATTCTGATAAAACTTTAAGACAAAAATATTACTCTTTTCTCAACTACACTCGTGACTATTGTGGGTAAAATGAGTTGATTAATATTTTGTTGACTGTGTATATGCAGATTGGTAAAAATAATCGGAGAATTTACTTATTCGGTAATTTAAAAAGAAACAAAACAACTATTGACTTGGATTAGAAGTTTCATCTGTTTAGTCACTACCTTCTTTATTCTATTTTCTCTTGTCTTTTTGCTTTTGTGTGCATTAATTTTATTATATTTTTACTTTTGTAAAACGTTTGTGGGTATCGTTGCTGTAAGCCCTCACGAGATTACAACTCGTCCACTAGGGACACCTATGGGTTTAAAGGCTTGTTGCATACGCTAAATGCAACTGTGATCCCTACGAAAGTGGCTTAGTTTAATTTTAATTGTTTCTTGTATTTTATTTTGTTGTTTTGCTAGAGGACTAGCAAAATGTTAGGTTTGGGGGTATGATGAGCGGAAAATATATCAATATTTACCGCCTCTTTTACTTAATAGTTTGTTTAGTTTCTCGGGTTTGATGAACGTTTTGATGTGTTTTAGTTTATTTTGCAGAAAAAATAATATTGGGACTCAATGAAATTATTTAGGATGAAATGTGGGTCAAATAAGGGTAAAAATTGGACTTCACATATTAATTTTGGAGATTGGAAACCTGAAAGGGCGTTCTAACGAAGTGCAGTTTCGGAAATTTCAATTTTGCGTAACTGTCGTATTTTGGGCATAACATTTCACTCCGATATCGAATTGAACTGATTCAAGTTTCAGATTAAAGAAGACTCAAAGATATACAACTTTGAAGAACAAAATAATTTCGAATTCTGAATATTTCATGACCGATATTGATGAAATATCCAGAAGTGTGTTATGTGTAATTATTAAAGTCATTTTCAAAGTAAAAAAATAAATAAATAAATAAATAAAAAATAAAAATAGTCAAGCTCCCACCAAACATTATAGAAATTAATAATGGATTTGGTGGAGCAATTAGTGGAGGATTTGGTGGAGCATTTGGTGGATGATTTGATGGAGGCAAAATTTTACCTATAAATACCAAGCCATTTCATTTGTAAATTCATACTTTCTTCTTTGAAATTCCTTAAGAATAACTAAGAATATTGTATCTTATTTGTTTATTTACAGCTTTCAGTAATTAATTTCCGTTTTCACACTTTCTTTTCTTTACTTTTTCAGTTTTTACTTTCCCCAATTTACTTTTACGCACAATACTTTCCTTTCTTTACTTTTTCAGTTTTTACTTTTCAAGCAATGAGGAGGTAACTCCCCCTTGCTGGGGTAAAAATTAAAGCTTTTATTATTGCTATTTAGATTAATCTCCCTTAATTATAATATAATAACTATTTAAAATCTGACTTAACGAGGATACCGCCATATTGGTCGGTTGGTAATTAATTATAAATTGGTTTTAACCTGACTAAGCATGGATACCGCCTGGTTGGTCGGTTGGTAATTAATTATTAATTTGACTTAATCATGATACCGCCTATATGGCTGGTTGGTAATTATCACGCACAATTAATATATTATATTAAGGGAGATATCTAAAATAGTAGTAATAAAAGTGGATCATTTTACCTCAGCATTTTCTTTTATTGTACTTTTACTTTATTTACTTTTCAGTAATTTACTTTCAGCATTTACTTTTCAGCAATTTACTTTCAGCATTTACTTTCAGCATTTAATTTTCAGTATTTAATTTCAGCATTTACTTTCCGTCATTTACTTTTCAGTATTTAATTTCAAGCAATTTACTTTATGTCTTTTATTTTATTTAAGCTTTTACTACTCGTAAATATGTGTCGTAACTAAGTCAGTTATCTGGGGTTGTGATGAATTCCAATATCACCGGTTAATAAGGGGTTATTTTATGGTTTGGGTAATATAAAGGTTTATTTATTGAGCCTTAGTTTTAATACTTCTTGTTAAATGGCCATTAATAAGATTGATTCGGTAAACTTGAAATGAACTTGGAAAAAGGATTTTAGGTTTAAAACCTAGACTCAATAGCCCACGATCTTCCTTGAGAATAGATAATCCTTTAATAGATTTCCTTACAGGATATGAATATACCTGTCGGGCGGGGGACGGGGGTAGCCATAATTGGAACTTAATCTTAATGAATTCAGATAACTTGGTTTTTACATAATTTCGTGTTCCAGGTTAATAAACCAATATATCACACAAACGTAAAATAACCACTTCATCTTTTAAAAAGATATTAGAAGGATTCATAACCCTGGATAGTTTTATAAATTTGAGTTTTCTTCAATCTACTTTCAAGCAATTTTATTTACTTGTTTTTAAGTTTTAAAGTCACCACCCAATCAAACAATCAATCCATTAGATACTTGTAAACATTTAACTTCATAAATTGATAACAAAAGGTTTTAAGTCCTCGTGGGATCGATACTTTTATACTACTTGAACGATACGTGCGCTTGCGTTATACGCGTGTGATTACGCCGGTCAATAACCGATATGTGCAATTATAGCATGGGTAGCTAGTGAGATCACCATAACCAGAAAGACTTAAGGACCAAACCTCATATTTACGATTCTCGTTATACCACATTAGCTAAAATAAACCTCAAGGGTTGCCTTAAAATACTCCTTAAAATAAGTGAATGCGTAGTCTGAAGTACGAAACCTTCAGACTTGGTACAAAAGCAGAATAGAAGAAGGGAAGAGGATGTCCAGATGGAGCAATAAAAAGATAGAGTAATAATCAAGCAATGACAGAAATGCAAAAGAACTAGCGATGGACATATCTAGAGATTTGTACTAATAGATATCCTTTGGGTAAGGAGATAGAGACATAAACCGTATAAGTTCCATGTATAAATTAAAATAAGAAAAATGACAAAGTAAAACAAGAGAAACGTTTGAAGGTGAAACTATCGAGATAAGACAATAATAGAAAGACACTGAATAAATAATGACAGAGATGCATAGATACTAAGATAGACTTCTAATGGTTAACTATGGAATAATAGGCTTTCTAAGCACGAAATAAGAGTGAGATTTTATCAGATAGTGAACAAAAGTAAAGTAGCGAGTATAACTTATAAGTTCCCATGCTATGAAATAAGAGAAAATACGACTAGGAATGGATTTATTGAGGAACAATATAGAGACGCCCAAAGAAACTAAGATGAGACTATAGGAATAACTGAAGTAAGAAATTTTAAGTATAATAAGGTTAAGAGAACAAGGCGGTGCAAAGGAAGGATAATCAGATTTATATTAGCAATAAATATAAAGATGTAGACAGAAGAATTTAGAGGTTGAAGCTCGTAAGTAATTGAAAGTTAACAATAAGGAAATAGACAGTTAAGCAGTCAAATTAAAAGAATAAATGCCAAGGTCAGGTTGAGCAGGTAGAACTGGGAATGTATTAAGTATGATCATTTTGACTAGCAACAAGGATTATCTTTGTATATTTATGTTCCAGAGTTATGGTAGAATGTGAAGAAACCTAACGATATGAGATATAATCACCCTTCAACATGAGAAGGCGTTGGATAAGAAGGAAATTAAGGATATACTTAGTAAGACCATTAAAGGAGTCATACTATAAAAAGGAAGTGAAGAACTTGAGGTATACTTAAAACCGATGAAAGAAAAGGTTATTGATCGTGGTACAAAGTATAATTATGATATGTTAAGTGTAAGGAATTGCAGAAGCCCCAAACGATATCTAAAAGGTAGTATTAACATGGCAAGAGAGATAAGAGATGAAGATAAATGATTCATGTAGAACAGCCGTGGATAGGTCCACAGTAGCATGAATGCAAAAAATTCATTCAGGATCATACAAGTTGAATATACTTGCGTGGAAACAAATATCGAACGACTGGTTATCCAAGAAGTCTTAAAAAGCACTAAGTCCATAAAGAAAAGAAGGAAATAAGTAAAAGACAGTCATAGAGTGTCAAATAGAAAGAAGTAATCCACTTGGATACCAATTCGAGAAGAACAAGGGTTCAGACCCTAAGAGATGAAGTGCACATTGTTAGGACGTCATTAAGGGTAGAATAATAGATGGATAATTTTTTATGGATAATAAGTTCTGTGAAGGAATACATCTCTGTATAGATAATGTGTAGATTATACGAACTACGTTTCTATACAAGAAAGAAGGGTTCCAAAAAGGACTTCAAAAGATTAATCTTTCAGTTATAAGAACGAATAGAGTATATCAAGACAAGAAATTCCTAAAGGTCGTAGTATCAAGTTCAGTATTAGAAAGAATTCGAGGACGAATCCTATCTAGGGGAGAATTTGTAATGAACGAAAATCTCAACTACTATTACACTGTGGGATGAGTGTCACATAACATAAATTATGTTTGGACACATATACACTCATGAAATGACTTTGGGGAACAATCGGTAAATTCTCCGAGATTCCGATACGAGATGGCACGATATTCTACCACATACAATTTATAGTATTTGGGCCATACATTTCTCATACGAACTTTGATTTTTATGAATTTTATATTTTCGGAAAGATACGATCGAGACCTACAACTTCTACGTTGAACATTTTTCCAAAGTCGAACAATAAATAAGTCGAAAATGCAGCTCAAAATTATGGATGAATAGTACCCGATGATGACTCTAGAGAATTCTCAAATTATCTCAATAATTCTAACTTTTTTTATTTCAAACTTTTGAAATATTAGCCATTTAGCCCCCTATTATATATAAGGGATATTATTCCCTAATCCCTAAAGGGAGAGAAGAATGAAGAAACGTAAGAAGAATAAGACGAATAAAGAATAAGAAGAAAGAAAGAAGAAGAATGAGGAAAGAAAGAAGATGAAACAAATGCCAATATTCATACATCAAGCAAATAAGAAGGATAGCAACCATTGAAAGCTTGGAGAATGAAGGAAATCAAAGGAAATGTGACGTAAGAAAAACATAACCCAAATTTGAAATATTGATGTTTTGATGATTTATAGGTTAAAAGATATTGCTGAATTGTGGTTATTGATGTTTATGTGGTTATGGTGTTAAGAAAATAAGGATTATGAGAAATCCATAAGATAAGAAACTTTAGAGGATAAGTAAATTGGGGTTTTGGGATTTGATGATGTAATGATAATGGAAAGGTGGAAATGTGATAATTTGATTGTGGATAAATGAATTAACTTGTATTAAGGTGGGGGTATTGGGTTACTATAAAGTAAATCCTTGAGAAGTTGATGATAGGCCCTAAATCTGGCCTAGCGTCGCGACATCCAACCCTCGCGTCACGACGTATACTGGGAAATTATCTCATATTCGTTTATGGAATTGTGAGTGTCGTGACACCCATGGACTCGTGTCGTGACACTGAGACAGAGGATGGTCACTGGCTTATCAATATGTGTGAGCGTCGCGACGTAGAATATGCAACGTCGCGATGCGTAACGAGCAGAGGTTATGCCTCAGGTCTGGTCAAGTGAGCGTCACGACGCTCCAGACCCAGCGTCGCGACGAGATACAGTATAAGTTTAATTACATTTCAGTTTCAATCCAGGATGTTAAAGACCACCCTAAGAATTTCATCTTAAGGCACATACACGCGATATGACAAGTCACAAGCATAACACGTCATGTGTTGCTGATGGATTAGTAGAATTGAGAAGTTTAGTCTAACCTCAAAGCATATCTCATACCTTATATTCTAATTGCGTTTTTCGATTATAGATTATCGTAGGAACCGCATCGTTCTCCGACGAAACGAAGTAACATCAACCAGATCTTAAAATCTGTGAGTGGATATTTTTCTTTCAAGTTGATTCTTTTATTTATTTATTATGAAATGAGACTTACTATTCCACGGAAATTTATCATCTCACAAATAAGTGTCGTCGTAGGGTAGGTTAAGTACTTCCATGATAGATCGAGACAATCTCAATTGATTAATATATTCAAGAATAACTCTTATTCATATATTAACCAACCACCGTTTGATTTGATCAAGGAATTTTGATTAACATTTAATCATTTCTTTGTGAGTGTGACCCGTCGTTTCGAAACCCTTGGACTTAACTAGTAAAGTGCCATTGTAGGATAGGTCAGTTCACCAAATACATCTAGAGTCCCTATCCTCTCAGAATCCAAACTTGATATTGACCCAAAATGGACACCATTCTTTAGGGGGACGAAAACAAAATCGTTTCGAGGCGCCTTTTGAATCTCACGTTTTCGGACTAACAACAGAGATCGCGAGATATACTGTCGTATATCCCTCTCCCACTCACTATTTTAAAATTAATGTTTCTATTTTCAAAATATCTAATATTTTTAATTTACTAGTGTGAATAAATATATGGCGGCTAAATCATAACTCTTATTTACACTAGTTCACCGTTAGTGACCTAACCAATTTTAACTCTTAAAATTTATATCACTAATATCCATTAGTCTCTACTAATTATTTTACTTAATTAAACTAATTTAAGTGGAGTAGTATTAGTGACCTATTATATTTTAACTCTTAAAATACTAGAACACTAACAAGTTTAAAATTTCAAAATTCTAAAGTGGTCAAAATTTATTAAACCATTTAATAAATCTTAGTGCGTTATAAAATCCAATGGTACGTGGAGTTGTATCCCAAGTGCAGACCACATTACCGTCTATTCTAAATCGACTATGGAATTTATGTTCGGGTTTCCATCCTATATACCAATGGAATTCATGATGTACTAATTGAACCCATTATATTAGAATTTCAAATTTTAAACTATAAAACCAATTAATCCAATTAATCATTTTCCAAGCATATCATATTCTAATTTAACCACTTTAAATCACATAAAATCATATTTCATATCTAGATTATATATGTATCCAAAACATATTATGGCATGTGAAAATGCAAGAGTAGGCACCATAAGCTATATGACATGTTATTCAAACATTTCAAATTAAACATACATACAATAAAAAAAAAATTACATTGACCGGGCTCTTATTTTTTCTTATACTAATGTAATTAGTACATAAAATTTCCAAGGCATCTCTTGGTCTTCAAATCTCCCTCCGAGGTGGTGTTGGCTCATCTTGCGACTTTGGTGCTCCAAATTACAACAATTAAAATTTTTACATAGGAAAATAAAATTACAACATTTGTAAACATTAGCCTTATGGCCTTACATCCCAAAAACAAAACCAACATAAAAATAAGAGCCGGAAAAATTTACGACCAATGCAAAATCCATTCATCACATGAAACAACAATAACTATTCATCTCATGAATATTATGTTGTGTCTATTCATCTAAACATGCATATTAATATTTATAACTCATATAAATATATAAAAACAGTAACTTTAAAATAAAAAAGAGAACGGTTAATAACACTTTTCAACCTGGCTCTGATACTAATTGTAGGAAACACTTTCCTAGCGCAGCGAAAACATATTAGGCACCCGGAATCAGACTAGAGATTTTTTTGAAACGCACAACATAAATATTGAAACGCGTCTAGCTCACGATAATTTTTTTTTGCCCAACATCCTCGGTTTTGTACTTCTTCTCGATAGATTCCCAGAGAGTCTTCGCAGAAGTCACGTCTTGGTATACATTGTACAGGTATTGTCAAGTCCTCCAAAGATGTAGTTCTTGCGCAAGAAGTCGTCTGACGACCATGTCTCTTCTCGCAGTTGCTTGGCTATTTTCGTTTCTCCCTCCAAAGGACCCGAATGATCTTTGAGGTACTTAGCCAACTGCAGCGTTGTCAGGTAGAACAATATTTTTCTCTGCCATTGTTTAAAGTTTGCTCCACCAAACTTTTCCAATTTTTCTCCATGACCGACCGGTACTGCGATATTTTCGCTAGCCATGTGTAACTGGAAAAACCAACAGCAATCAATAAGTCTACAAAAGACAAATTGCACAACGATCAAACGAATGATCTTGTTTAAGTGATATATTAAGAATCCACTCGTTGTTATATTGGACAGTAGTACCAAATAACACAAGTCCTTGAATTTACGACTAAGGTTTCTTATAATAAGTAAATAAAGGAATATTTCCAGAGGACGAGAGGGGTCCGGAGTAACCACTTAAATCTCTGCCCACTTAGGCTCTTATCACCTTTTTGACAGAATATCCTTTAAACACTTTCTCAATAGAATATCTTAGACATTCAAACTTAGTATTACACTTCAATTCACAATACAATATGTGTAGAATTATATGTGTATGTGTGTATTAATCAATCAAGCTTGGACGAAATTACGTGTGTAAGATTACATTTTTAATTCTTAACCAAGTATGCAACACACAATTAAATTTCAACTTTATCACTATGTGTATGCTTGTGATAATTGAACACCCTAATATTAACTTAAATCTATACTACCAAGTTTATTGTAATACAATATATGATCTTACTAAGTTAATATTATGATAATATATATTAATCTAAGTCTATTTTAATCTAAAAATAATTCCAGGATTAATTTCATTAGTGTCACGTTCGTTTCTTCATTTGAACGAAACTTTCCAGTGAGTTCACGTTCGTGTAGCGTTCGTAAACGCGTTCGAACGAAGTGTTCCAGAGAGTTTACGTTCGTGTAGCGTTCGAGAACCCATTCGAACAAAATGTTCCAGAGAGTTTACGTTTGTGTTGCGTTTGAATACGCATTCGAACGTTCTTTGACAGAAGACTTGTGTTCGAGTTGCGTTTGAAGACGCGTTCGAACGAGATTACGAAAAATCAAAATTTTGCCTACGCGTTCGTCGGGCGTTCGAACGCCCTTACGTATTTTTCATGCACATAATATATTTTTCCAGAAAAATGGCTATTAACACATGCAAATTCTCATCTAACAATACTAAAAGTAATAAGTTCTTAATATTGTTGTAAAATTTCAGTGTTATCAAACGAAATTAACATGCATCAAACAAATTATCTACTATCATGCCAATATTAAGCAAGAACCTTAAAACTTAGAGAAAACCTGGAAAATGAAGAAGATGACGAAACTTGGAGTCCAAGTCGAATTGCCTCTGTCCTTAATAACTTATTAGCTCAGCCTTGGTACTCTACAGATAGTTTGTGGCTAATGTTCTCCCAGGATTACTTGGATTCTTCTTGAGAAATAGGCACTTCTTACACAATAACATGGACAATGAAGAATGATGGAAACTCTCTTGACTATGAAACTCAAGACCTTCTAATATGCAAGACTTCTTAGAGAAAGTATATGAAAAATTATGTGAATAGCAATAGGAATCCAATGCCTTATTTATAGACATAGAGGGTTACTATTGAAAAGGTACTCTTATGTCAAATAAGACAATTCCTAAAGGATATGTTCTTTCCCTTAAAGGACATACCATTCCCATTAAACCCAAGGGTTTAAACTCTTCACTTAAGGATTACATCCTTTCATTTCATATATAAACTCTTAAAAAACCATATTTAGAAAATTTCCTACATAGGGGTAGCCACATGCTCTTTTATGAGTCATAATGTCAAATCTCGTGGATAAAGAATAGATTTCACAATAGAAGTTGACATGGTTCGGTCTAATTCGATATGATTATAAAAAAAAATTGTAATTATAATTACTCTATTTTTTCATTTTTTATTTTGTTGTTTATTTATCTTCCGAAAGAATGTGGGACTCTAATTTCGATATTCTTATATTTTTTTCGTTATTCTACCGGCATTTCAAATTATGAATGTGATCAATTTCTTATTCTCAGATCAAATATTTCATTTTAAATTTTTTTAACTTTTTACTTGATTATTTGGATGTGTTAAAATAAAAAATAAAAAAACTTACTAAAATAAGAAAAATTATCCAATATTAACAATATTATCCATCTAATAATACACAATAAAATATTTAAAGCAAATCAACTCATAATTATTTAATATATTTATATTTCCAATTTTAGTAGTCACATAATATTAGTTTATTTCAAGAAAATGTATAATCTCATGTCATACGTAATTTTATAAGAGATTTTTTAATTGACATAATAAAGATAACATTTTAATTTTGATCAATTTGCGAAAAGTGCGAGCCCCATAATATTTAAATAACTTATTAAAATCTTAACAAATATTCGTAAACTATTAAAATACAAAATAATTGTATAAATTTTAAATTAAAAACACCCTTAATGGTGTTTTCCGGGCACTATGTTATTTAAGGAGTACGGCAGGGGTAAAAATGGGTAATTCCCTTCTTGGGCGAGATCGTTAAAGCCGACCCGACCACAACATGTAGAGACCGACCACTTGAGATCGGATGACCGGGCATTATCAGATCGACAACAACATTCTCAGTTCAAATGGCTATCATGACCGACCTCATGAAGACCGAGCACATGACGAGGCGTGCTCAAGAAGATAAAACATCCTATTCTTGTAGAAAAGGGATAAGTTGTCCTACTTTAATGGGGTAAAGTAATAAGTTAATATCCTAATAGGATAAAAGAAGTAAAGGTAGTTTGAAATTAGGAAACCTTGTGGCAGAAGGAGGTTGACTCAATTAGGAACCCTTGTAAGAGAAGGAGTCTGATTCCTGTTTTTATTATAAATAGGAGGGTAGAGCACATGTAAAGGATCATCTGAAAATCATCACAAGGGTGAAAGATTAGAGTCATAAAAGTTCCAATTTGTAAGAGCCAAGGAGAGGCCTGAGAGGTGTATTTGAGTAATAAAAAGTATCACCGTGTTCTTGTCCGTGGACGTAGGTCGGATCCCAAAATCCACCGAACCACGTTAAATCACCTTGTCTGATTGGCGTATTTTCTTGTTTTCCGCTAAGTTTGCTTTTGGTTCCCTATAACCAAACAAATTCACAGTTGAAGGAGGATTCCCTCGGAGGTGATATTCCTATATTACCCTGAGACCAAAATCCACCGTCAACAGTTGGCGCCGTCTGTGGGGAACTTCACAAAAAGCAGTTCACGTGATAAGACAAATGGCGGAAGGCGGAAATCACCAATCAGGAGGTCCGGCAATGGACTGGATGAAAAAGATGGAAGATAACATGATGTCTATGATGGATCGACTAGAAAGAATGGAAGGAGCCAACAACGAGGAACCTGAAACCGGGGCCGACCAGAAGAGGAAAAAGAAGGAAAAAGGGACATCTGAAAATCATCACAAGGTGAAAGATTAGAGTCATAAAAGTTCCAATTTGTAAGAGCCAAGGAGAGGCCTGAGAGGTGTATTTGAGTAATAAAAAGTATCACCGTGTTCTTGTCCGTGGACGTAGGTCGGATCCCAAAATCCACCGAACCACGTTAAATCACCTTGTCTGATTGGCGTATTTTCTTGTTTTCCGCTAAGTTTGCTTTTGGTTCCCTATAACCAAACAAATTCACAGTTGAAGGAGGATTCCCTCGGAGGTGATATTCCTATATTACCCTGAGACCAAAATCCACCGTCAACAGTTGGCGCCGTCTGTGGGGAACTTCACAAAAAGCAGTTCACGTGATAAGACAAATGGCGGAAGGCGGAAATCACCAATCAGGAGGTCCGGCAATGGACTGGATGAAAAAGATGGAAGATAACATGATGTCTATGATGGATCGACTAGAAAGAATGGAAGGAGCCAACAACGAGGAACCTGAAACCGGGGCCGACCAGAAGAGGAAAAAGAAGGAAAAAGGGACATCTGAAAATCATCACAAGGGTGAAAGATTAGAGTCATAAAAGTTCCAATTTGTAAGAGCCAAGGAGAGGCCTGAGAGGTGTATTTGAGTAATAAAAAGTATCACCCTGTTCTTGTCCGTGGACGTAGGTCGGATCCCAAAATCCACCGAACCACGTTAAATCACCTTGTCTGATTGGCGTATTTTCTTGTTTTCCGCTAAGTTTGCTTTTGGTTCCCTATAACCAAACAAATTCACAGTTGAAGGAGGATTCCCTCGGAGGTGATATTCCTATATTACCCTGAGACCAAAATCCACCGTCAACAGTTGGCGCCGTCTGTGGGGAACTTCACAAAAAGCAGTTCACGTGATAAGACAAATGGCGGAAGGCGGAAATCACCAATCAGGAGGTCCGGCAATGGACTGGATGAAAAAGATGGAAGATAACATGATGTCTATGATGGATCGACTAGAAAGAATGGAAGGAGCCAACAACGAGGAACCTGAAACCGGGGCCGACCAGAAGAGGAAAAAGAAGGAAAAAGGGAAAAGAGTAGTAGATATAAGCGAAGACGAGGGACCCAGAAAGAGAGGCCCTTATGGGATAAGATCTGAAGTGGTAGGAAGAGAGCCACGATCAGAAGACGCATGGGAAGAGGAGGAACAATCACCCGACCCTTCCTCCGACAGTTTTTACAACTCCGAGAGGGAGAATAGAAAATACAACGAAGATGTACAGGAGACCTCCGAGCTCAAGGAACGCCACAGGAGAACAGAAGGACACAGAAGGCGACACGGGGGCACAGCCCGTGAAATAAAGTCTTGGTTGAGGAAAGAGATGACCAGATGGGAAGAAGGCCTCAAGATCGGCGCGGGAGACACCCGAGGCGAGGAAGAGGGGTCTCCCCTTACAGAAGAGATAAGGTCAGCACAGTTCCCGAAGCGATTTAACATGCCGACCATGACACCGTACAAGGGACATACCGACCCAAAGACCCACATTGAAAGTTTCACCCTGTTGATGGAAGTGCAAGGGGTAACAGGGGACGCCATCTGCAAAGTGTTCCCCCTAACTCTGGCCGGACCAGCCATTCTATGGTACAGGAGCTTAGCCCCAAGAAGCATCAGCAGCTTCACGCAACTGAAGAAGTCATTTATACGACACTTTAAGGGGGCTTGTGTCCCCAGAAAGACGATTGGAGAACTCCGGCTCATGAAGCAAGGAGACGATGAACCTCTGAAGATATTTATTGAAAGGTACCATAATATGGTACTCGAAGTCGGAGGGTACGAGTCCCCTGAGGCCCTAAAAAGCTTGAAAGGAGCCTTGAGGGTCGGAAGACTATGGACCCACCTAAGGATCTAGGACACCCCGGACTACGCCACCGCTCTGGAGGTGGCTCGGAAGTTCGTTTTGTTAGAGAATGAAGAAAAAGTGTCCCGAAAAGGGAACACCATCAGAGATAAAACCACAAGGGAAGACGCCCCTCGCCGAACAGAAAGAGAATCCAGAAGACCTCCCCCAAAGCACAAAGAATTCAAGCCACTACACCGGGATAATCAGGAGAGAAGGGCACCGACCCAAGTGAACCATGTGGTCGGGGAAGATGCATACATCCCCCTAAAGAAATCACTGGGACAATTTTCATGGAGATTCAGGGGAAATGCCTCTTAGTGGAACCCGACCAAAGGAGATTCCCACCAGACAGAAGGAACCAAAAAGCTTATTGTGTACACCACAACTCCAGAGGACATGCAACGGACGGATGTAAAGATCTGCGAGAGCAGATGGAAGACCTAGCAAGAAACGGATATCTGAACAAATACATTGACCACGAAGTTATGACGACCAGACAAAGAGCATGTGGCCGCCAAATCAACTGAAAAAAAGGGCAGTTTGTCCCCGAAACATAAATAAAAATTCTCTTTTCAAAAAGGGTTCTCGTCCACTTTCTTAAAACATAAAAAGAATGACCTATTCAAAAACCAGGGACAAACTTAGCGCCTAAATATAGAAAAAAGCGACCAAACAATAAAACTTGCTTAGCTCGGGTCTGGACCTTGCTCCACCGAGGCTATTCAGTTATCCGGCTCGGGGTCGGGTTACGTCCCACCGAGTCATACATATTGGTCTGGGGATGAGACATTCCCCCAGAGCCAAGTACGTCTTTCGGCTCGGGGCTGGATAGCGTTCCGCCGAGGCCCCTTCATTAATCGGCTCGGGGCTGGATCGCATTCCGCCGAGGCCTCTTCGTTAGTCAGCTCGGGGCTGGATTTCGTTCCGCCGAGGCCATTTTCGGCTCGGGGTCGGGTTACGTCCCACCGAGTCAATACTCGCTGGTCTGGGGAAGGAAACATTCCCCCAGAACCAAGCATCTCTCATGGCTTAGGCCCTCAGGGGCATGCTCAGTATACAGGATCCGTGAGAAGCATAGCACAGGGAGGGATGATACCCCTGTGGCGATTGCTTACTCCAGTGTTATCGAACGTAAGGAGGAACATGCCCTTAATGTGTCGAACACTCTTCTGATCCTTGCCCACCCGATGTAATGGGTCCGTGGGAAAGCATAGCACGGGGGATGATGACACCCCCGTGACGATTGCTAACTCCAGTGATGCCAGGCCTAAGGAGGAATATGCCCTTAGTACCCCGGACACTCTTTGATCCATTCATCATCTGGATCTGTGAGAGACACAGCACGGGGATGCGTATACCCCTGTGGCGTGTGCCTGCTCCAGCGTGGTAAGGAGGAGCCCTCATACAATACACAGGATCCCCAGGGAACCGACGTGTAGAGGATGTGCCCTTACCATTCAAACGCTCTTCTGATCCGAATCCTGGTTCGCCGGGACACTGAATTGGAAGATTCAGAATTGTGTTTTGGGGACCTCGGACGGGACGCTGTCTTGAGGCATCCATGTTGTTGTTTATGCTTGCAAAACATTTTTATTTTGGGATAGGTGCTAAGTCACCCCCGCCTTTTTTATTTTCCAGAAACTTATTTTTGTTTTCGGCCGGTCTGGTAGGGGGACGCCCGTGCCAGATTCGGTAGGGCTTCGAAGGTTGATTCATTTCCCTTCTGAATAAAGTCCATGGGGTTAGTCGGCTCGGGGCCGGATTTCGTTCCGCCGAGGCCACTTGTTATTCAGCTCGGGGTCGGGGTACGTCCCACCGAGTCAGCCCTTCGGACTGAGGACGTAACATTCCCCCAGGTCCGAGTGCCTTTCTTTCAACTCGGGGTCGGGTTACGTCCCACCGAGTCGGCTTCTTTGGACTGGGGACGTAACATTCCCCCAGGACCAAGTGATTCTTACAGCTCGGGGTCGGGCGATGTCCCACCGAGTCTGCTCTTTGGACTGGGGACGTAACATTCCCCCAGGACCAAGTGATTCTTACAGCTCGGGGTCGGGCGATGTCCCACCGAGTCTGCCCTTTGGACTGGAGACGTAACATTCCCCCAGGACCAAGTGATTCTTACAGCTCGGGGTCGGCGATGTCCCACCGAGTCTGCCCTTTGGACTGGAGACGTAACATTCCCCCAGGTCCAAGTGCCCTTCTCAGCTCGGGGTCGGGGTACGTCCCACCGAGTCAGCCCTTCGGACTGGGGACGTAACATTCCCCCGGGTCCAAGTGCCTTTCTCAGCTCGGGGTCGGGGTACGTCCCACCGAGTCAGCCCTTCGGACTGGGGACGTAACATTCCCCCGGGTCCAAGTGCCTTTCTCAGCTCGGGGTCGGGGTACGTCCCACCGAGTCAGCCCTTCGGACTGAGGACGTAACATTCCCCCAGGTCCAAGTGCCTTTCTCAGCTCAAGGTCGGGTTGCGTCCCACCGAGTCAGTCCTTCGGACTGGGGACGAAAAATTCCCCCAGGTCCGAGCATCTCTCACAGCTCAAGACAGGACATCACATGCCACCGAGGACGTCACCGTAAGCAATTTGCTTTGAGGTGGAGAATCATTCTGAATAAGGTCAGCAGGATATGAAGATAGAAACAGAAGATTTAGTTGATGGCGAAAGCAATTTCTCTGTAAATTCTGGAGCGACCACCAGCAAGGCGATGAGCACACCATCTTTTTATAGTTCCCGGCACCAACTTGTATACTAGTTGGAACCGAGAACTAGGGGACAGATGTTGTGATGGTGTTTTCCGGGCACTATGTTATTTAAGGAGTACGGCAGGGGTAAAAATGGGTAATTCCCTTCTTGGGCGAGATCGTTAAAGCCGACCCGACCACAACATGTAGAGACCGACCACTTGAGATCGGATGACCGGGCATTATCAGATCGACAACAACATTCTCAGTTCAAATGGCTATCATGACCGACCTCATGAAGACCGAGCACATGACGAGGTGTGCTCAAGAAGATAAAACATCCTATTCTTGTAGAAAAGGGATAAGTTGTCCTACTTTAATGGGGTAAAGTAATAAGTTAATATCCTAATAGGATAAAAGAAGTAAAGGTAGTTTGAAATTAGGAAACCTTGTGGCAGAAGGAGGTTGACTCAATTAGGAACCCTTGTAAGAGAATGAGTCTGATTCCTGTTTTTATTATAAATAGGAGGGTAGGAGTGAGCACATGTAAAGGATCATCTGAAAATCATCACAAGGGTGAAAGATTAGAGTCATAAAAGTTCCAATTTGTAAGAGCCAAGGAGAGGCCTGAGAGGTGTATTTGAGTAATAAAAAGTATCACCCTGTTCTTGTCCGTGGACGTAGGTCGGATCCCAAAATCCACCGAACCACGTTAAATCACCTTGTCTGATTGGCGTATTTTCTTGTTTTCCGCTAAGTTTGCTTTTGGTTCCCATAACCAAACAAATTCACAGTTGAATGAGGATTCACTCGGAGGTGATATTCCTATATTACCCTGAGACCAAAATCCACCGTCAACAAACACCCTTAATTATAAATTTCCATAGTAATCATAATCTCTCTCTCATGGATATATATATCCGAATCCTTATCTTACAAAGGTTCGTAAACTGAAAAGCAAAGGATAAAATAAACAAATCCAAGGTCTGTACTATGTTATATTAATCTCGTCACTTGATGAACTTCAGAGGTCTCATCATCACATTGTCTTCATGATCCAAGATCTGGATATTTTAAGGTAAAATCAATAAACAAGAACGAAGTCAAATATATAAATCATTAATAAATAAATAAATAAAAAATAAAAAAGTTTATGTCCTAAGGATATATCAACAGGTTAAATGCAAAAAGCCATTGTTAATGTGATTTTGTATTTAGCCTATTCGAACATCAATCAATCGAGAGTCATGACATATTATGAAAATTAGAGTAATGATACCGACCCATACAATTTGATTTATGTGTGCATGTGTTCTGTAAAATTTGTATTTGTATGTGACATTTTCGTAAAAATTAAGAACATTAAAATTTTACTTACGTGGCAATGGTACACGTAGCCCGGCTCTGCGGTTGCATCAAAGGGATACGATGCATTCGAATGTATGTAAGAAAACCTCACTAATATTTTTGTCACATATCCGGGTGTCATCTTGTACACGTTCTTCCATCCCTGCTCATGTGCCGACGCCTCTAGTTTCTTGCCACGTGCATACTTGCTTATGTGGCACTTGATGGCGTCGTTATATTTTGTCATACAAGCTTTGAACTCTTCCAGTTTCGGTTTCACCAGCTCCGTCTGATCCATCACCACAAACAATCCTAGATGAATATGCAACGGATGATTATCCTCCGTTAGGTTGATCACATTCCACACTTCAGTGGTCCCAGCCTTAGGCGTCTCAGTCACTGGCTCGTCGTATGATTTTCCGTTGATGTAAAGATGAGTGGGCTCATCAATGTCACTCGTGTACTCGTACATTGCAATGTATCGTGTGCGTGATGCAGTGGATAAGTCCGCAGATGGGTATTTAATCAACTCCTTGGGTACACGCCACGTGTCTAGCTCGTGATTTTTCTTTATGATAAATTTCATCACCTTACCATTAGCATCATTGACTGGGTCACCTGATGGGTAAGGATATGGTGCGTCATTTGCTAGAATAGCAAAATCAGACTTTGATTTTGCAAAGTCAATAACCACGTCAGCAATCTCGGATGGCGCTAGGAGGGTTTCATTGGTCAATACAGGTTTTCCAAGATATGCTGAATCAGCTGCCACGTGGATGAACATCAAACCGTTGCTGAAGAAAAATCTAAAAAACCTTGCGTTGCTGGCATTGATGATACGGAATCTATATTTACGACGTCGTACTGTCATACGTGGCCATGCTTTTCCATTCACAATAATTGCATCACCAAAGTACTCAGGCTGCCACTGTGGATGTATAGAGGGATTGTTTCCAGTAGAATTCATGTATATCGAACCATCGGTACGAAAGCTACGATCGAACACAACCAACGGTCGATCGAACTCATCGCCAGTAGGGAGACCAAGTGGGCCCTCAACATCATGATGGCGGATAATATAGGCCCCAACCAAACCAGCCAAAAGGTTGACTCGAGTCAACCCCATGGCATGATCATGGTACCATAAATTTCCCGGCTGTTGGATGTTGTGATAATGGTAAGTTTTCTTAGTCCAAGTGGGTCCTTTTCTTTAAATCCAGCGGTGAACCAGGAGTTTGAGTTTCCATCACTCTCGGGTTCATCGATGCCTCCATGGAGGTGCACTACAGTAGGAATGCCCTTCTTGTTGCGAGGCATGGCGGTGGGGATTGTGGGGTCCCATGGAAGTATGTGTTTTGAAGGGAGATGATTTTGCCACGTCACATAAGTGTCAATGCCATGGACGGCCTCGATGGTTGGACCAGGGACGCTTGCTCTGTGCTTCGATGTACCGTAGGCATACACTGGAGTTCCAGGAAGGTCTCTGTGGAATTTCTGCATTGGGAAAAAATATTTGATTATCAAGGAGAATAATAATGTTCTCCGGGACCCACACTGACTAAATTTTGAAAAAAAAAAAAATTAAGGGCACGTTTGTCTGAGTAAAGTGCTTTTAGGGAAAAAAAAAAAAAAATTAGGGTGACAAAATGAATCAATGAATCGAATTATAAACGAATCGAATCAACATTGTGATATATTCGTATTCGATTCGTTTATTAAACGAATCCTAAAATCAGGATTCGTATCCGATTCGTTTATTAAATGAATCGAATACGAATATTTATTTAGTCATGATATTATTCAATAACATAATTTATCATAATTTATTTACATTAAATTTTCATAAATATATACACATGAAATATGTAATTAATATATAACTAAAAATATCTCACCAAATATAGACAGTATTAGTTTTTCTATGGTAATTAGCTATAATTTCTCGAATTTTAATTGAAAAATAATAATAACTAGTAAAAGAAAGTAATAAAACGAATCTTTAACGAATCAATGAGCTTAAATTCGTATTTGATTCGTTTAATAAACGAATCGAATCGAATCGAATTGGCTCATTTATTAAACGAAATTATTTTTTCAAACCCATATTCAATTTAAAACGAGTCGAATCGAACGAATAAACGAATTTTAACCCAAATTATCACCCCTAAAAAAGCGCTTTTATTAAAGCAATTGATATGAACGCATCCTAAATCGCATTAGATGTCAAGTGTCAACAAAAGAGTAAGAGAAACTAAAAGAATTTCACACACAAAACATGAAGAATATATCTTGATTTTACTCATTTGCAAAATCAAGACTGAATTTTTGTGCAAAAGACTATCATTAGTAAAAACTGATAACACTCTATGTTTCTCTATCTATGTCAGCAGACACAATGTTATATAAATAGTCACTAATAGTGTTATTAGTTTTGCCGATTTTTACTACCGGATGAAATCATAATGTAATCTTTGTCACGAAAATAAAAATCATAATCCTATTTCAAAAATAAACGAAACCACAAGAATTTTTTCCCACAAAAAAGTATATGGTTTCAACTTTTTGTAGTAGCAGGTGAGGGTGGCATTAGCCAAAAATTGTAAAGTTGCTGCCTTTTTCTTTTTTCTTTAAAAACAAAAATCCTTTTGGAACTATAGAATTTAGAGGAAAAATAAATTGCATCTATGATTTCAACTTATGCTCTCATATTGCTTTAAGATATTTTCTTATTTTTATTTTTTTTGAAAGGAAATGCAAAAAACACAGAAGCTTGACAGGCGGAATTTAAAAAGAAATTAGTGATTAATGAATGAATACACATGTGGCAAAAGATCACCAATATAATAAGCAATAGCCTCAATGAATTAAATAAAAAAAGCTTATATGAACTGGGCAGCAAAGTAGTGAATAAAGAAAAAAACACTTGGAGTTGAAGAAAGGAATAGCAGAAATGAAGAAATAATGCTTACCCATTTCTTCTTGAACATGCCAATCTTGAGCTTCTTTGGCTTTGCAAAACCATTTTCAGCATCAAAGCCAATGATTTTAGGCATATCTGGAAGCTCATCAACAAACATCTCTAACTGTGATGGACTTATGAGCCCTTCTTCTGCCCATGCAGCTGAGTTAATGACTCTAAACAAAGCCAGAAGCATCAAATAAAGCACCAGATTTCTCTCCATAGTTGCCAATGATTAATCTCTTGGTTGCATGCGGATGAAGAATTAAAGAGAAAGCAAAGAGACGAGTTTTTTTTTTCCCTTCTTTTCAATAATGAGAATGTGAATGTGAATGTGTTTACTTAGGTGCCTAATAATTAATTTTTCTTTTGGTGGTGGGCTTCGATGCTTCCGAAAAAGAAAGCTTAGCTTAGCTTTGTGAAATGGGGTGTCCAATTCCAGAGCATGCATTATTTCTATGACATCTTTTGTCAACTTCCTTTTTAATTTTTTATGAGGGTATTAATATTTTTGACTTATATGATTTTTTTTTGGAAGAAGCAAAGCAAGAGCTTATTTGCTTGTGTGGTTTGCTTATGCTCTCATATTGCTTATGATATTTTGTAAGTGTGTGTGTGTGTGAGAATTAAGATAAGGAGTTAAATTTGTCCACCAACAACCAATGAGGGATCCAATGACATATTAAGTTAAGACACATATTAAAAAACATAAAAAAAATATATATTTCTTTATGTCAAAAGACAACAACACTGTATTGAAATCTTTCTTTTTTTTAATCTTATATTATATTCCTTAATTTAATAAATGAAGAGATCTCTCATTGGAACCTCAATATATATATATATATATATATAATATCTAAAAAGACTAATTTTTGATTAGTGGATAACAATTGATTAGACTCCAAAGTAAATGAAAATAATAACTAAAAACTGATAGAATCATGTTCGAAGATTGTTAGAATAAGACCCATAAGCTAATAAAATCAAACTCTAAGATGAATACTTATTTGAATTCTTTATTTACTCAGACTATCGTGAAAATTCGAAGTCAAAATTTACTTTTTTTTTGACTCAGTGAGCTAGAACTTGCTCGCATAATATAAATTAAGTTACTGATTCTTAACTTAATTTAGTGGCCAATTTTTTTACTGTAGCTAATTATATTAAATAATAATAATAATGTTCAAGAGCACTTTAGCTTTGCTTTGCTTTTGAGTTTTATTTGTTAGTGAGATTACAGGTTGGCCCATAAAACCTAAAAAATGAAGGATAAATTAAACAATTCAAGAAACTTATGCATCATTATCTAGCTAGTTCAATGTATGCTGGATTATGCATGAGAAAGTAGAAGAGAGCAGTCGAATTTTATTAAAACATAAAATGAATCAAGTAAAAATCCCCCACAGACTTTAAAACCTAAAATTTTGTTTATTAAATTTAATATTATGATTTTTCCATTTTGTTGTTGACAAAATCCCCCACAGACTTTAAAACCTAAAATTTTTATATATCAAATAAAAAAAAGGTCACAGAATATATTCATGTTGAGTTGTCTATCTCTTTTGTTCGCATGTGTAAAGTTTGAGATGTTGCTTATTCTCTTTGTATAGCTACTGGCTTCCTGCAAAAATGAACTTTACAGCATTGAAGAGAGTCCACAAGTTTGATGAAAAAAATTCAATATATGTAATTTTGGTCCCAGCTTTGCATGGAAGCAACTTTTCATAAAAGCATTTTAAATATTTTCTTCCACGCGTCAATTTTTTTCCTTGACCAATTTTAAGAAATTCTTTTTTCACATACATCACTATAAGAAAATGGACAAAATTTCGACCCTAATAAATCATTTAGCGTCGAATTTTAATTTCGATATTAAAAGGTAAATCTTTCGCGTGCGTCGAATCTAATTTCGACGCAAAAAGATTGACCCTTTAGCGTCGAAATTAAAATTCGTCGCTAAAGGGTTGATTCTTTAGCTTCGAAATTAAAATTCGACTCTAAAGGGTTGACATTTTAACGACGAATTTTAATTTCAACGTTAAATATAAAAAATTTAAATATAATTTTAGAAAGCATGAGTTTTTAAAAATATTAAAAAATTAATATCATTTAGGGTTAAAAATTTAATTCGACGCTAAATCATAGACATTTGGTGTCGAATTTTAATTTCGACTCTCAGGCTTGGGCCCCTTGTTCAGAAGTTGAATTCCTTTCTATACCCTTCTTCTTACTCTGGCTTTACTCGGGTCAGGAAATCACTATCAACATATGTCCCCTAGTTCTCGGTATCAACGAGTTGGTGAGTTGATGCCGGGAACTATGATAAGATGGTGGTTCTCTCGCGCTGGTGTTCGGTCTTGACCAAGTCTGAAACCTTAAGTCTGCCATACCTCACAACAGGTCCCACCATCTGCAAGCATCAGTGTTCTTTGTAAAAAAAAATATGTGTTGGGTTCGCTATCCAGGTTTAGCACCTCTGCTTCTGACTCATAGCTTGATCATCCATTCCCCCAGCCCTCTCGGACTGCAAACTTTGACCTGGACTAACCCTGATCAGTATGTCCCCCGGCTTCTCTTTTTAAATAAGCTCATCTTATGTCAAATTGGGCTGACGTACGCTCTTGGCATGCATTGATCTTAGAAATGGATGATACGCAAAACAAAACCTTGGTCACAAGGGAAAATTCGTCTTCGGCTGCTACTCAGCAAGAAAGACCCTGACGGGACATAACCAAGCCCCGAGCCTATAGAACGCGGAGAAATATTTGGGGAGATTCCGACCTCAGGCTATCTAAATCCGTTGGCCGCCAGGAAATGAACCCAACTTGCGCCAATACACAACAATAGGGCCTCAGTAGGACGTAACCTTATCCCGAGCTAATAATAATATATCGACCAAGAGAATGCTCCCTCATTGTGCCATCAACACTCGGTCGTGGGGGAGGAGCTCCACCCAATGCCAACGAAGATAATAAGGCCTTGGTGGGATATAGCCTGACCTTGAGTCAACAAGCAAACTATGGCATCGGTGGAACAAATGCAGCCACAAGCCATCTATTCACACCATGGTCTCGGCATAACGAATGCAGCCCTGAGCCATCAATTCACATTATGGTCTCGGTGGAACGAATGCAGATCTGAGCCATCAATTCACACTATAGTCTTGGTGGAACGAATGCAGCTTCGAGCCACATCCTTTTTCCAAGACTTAACCGCGAGAGAAGATTTTCAACCTCCGGAAATCATTATGGAGACCGAAAATGGTGTCATGCTTCTAGTCATTCATCAAAACAAAAACGAAAAACAGAAACAAGACAAATACCATAGTGAATATATAAGTTATCCTCCACACTTTGATGGCAGTCATGCCACCGATCTATTTAGATCAGACCTCCACTTGTTCATTAGGTGTGGATTGATGCTCATGATATCCAGTATGTATCAAGATAAAATCCGATAATCCTGTGTACAGGGCATATGTATCCTACACATGTTTACGATCTAGTAAATCCATGACAGTGGTATAACTTCAGAAGCGAGTTCCGAGTGTTATTTAGAGATCGTAAATTTGAAAGTCGATCATATTATACCATAAGGTTTTGAAGTTCTGATCTATATCCCATGTATAATATGGATAACCTGTGACGGAGGGATTATACGTATGTAATGACCTCGACTTGCATAGTTTAGCGAGATTATCTATGGTCATCATAATTCATGAGTGGGTGAATTATAGACACGAAATTGGATTTCGTGACGAATAAACCTAAACTTAGAGAGTCCCACAATATGAAGTGTACTCGTTGAGCACTTGGGCAACGCGTATGAATAATAAAAATTATTCATAATACTTCACCAGATTAAATAAGTTAATTCGAATCGTTTAAACGGTTAAACGAAAACACATGTTTTAAGGGATTTTGGTCAATTAATAATTAATGTGCATTTATATTTGATACAAAATTTGATTTGATGCATATTAATTAATTATCAAATGATATTTTGACACATGTCATTAATATATGTATTTGTTATTTAATGTAAATAAAATTACATATATAATAATAATTATATTAATTAATTATTTAGATATTTAAATGTTAAATATTTGAATAATTAAATAATACATATATTACATAAATGTTATGCAATATGTTTGATTATTATTGGCTACAAGTGGCATGATTTTATTAAGCTTTAAGTGTACACATTTGATTTGTCAAATTAAAGCTTATTATTAATTAATTAGATTAATCAAGACAAATTGACCAAAATACCCTCATCAAAGTCGATCATGATTTGTTTTAAAAGTTAAAAATTTTCTTTTCCTTTCTAAGGGAAGCCATGGCCGAAAATAACATCTTCTAAAAGCTCTCAAAATTTGCTTGATGATTCAAGAAGGAAAAAGGAAGAAAATCAAGAAAAAGCTTTAGGAAATTAAGATATTAAAGGTAATCCTCAATATCCCTAAGCTTAGAAAACATGTTTCTTGTTCTTGAACATCTAGAGAGATTCTAGGGTTTCTTCTGTTCTTAAGAATTTGGGTGTTTTTGATTTGGAAGATGGAATGGAAGGCTTGATGCATGTGTGAAGTAGTATTAAATGATATTATTGTACTATTTGTTCAATTTGATCATTTGATGATATGTTGCCATTCTAGAGTGTTATGACCACTCTTGTAATGCCTATAATTGTTCTTGGGTGTTTCATTAGTGGTGGCTTGGATTGGTGTTGTGACTAATATGATTAATGTTGAAAAAATTGGATTTATAGCATGAAAAATGATAATTTTTGTTACAAAATCATATCTGGAAAAACTGGGTTTATTGTGATGAAAATTATGTCATATGAATATATTGGAATTGTTTTGGGTGATGGAACAATTGCCGGAAACTGTTTCGGAGTTAAAATATGCGAAAACGGTAAAAACGGAGTTACCGGGTGACGGCTGCCTAAACAGTGAATTTGTCACTGTTCGGGCAGCCCATGAACTGCCCAAGTACTATTGGGGTTGACCTGGGCAGCCCCCATGTGCATTGGGTAGTCGGTTCGGTCAAAAACGTATTTTATGCCATTTTGGGGAAAAACATTTTCGTAAAACTTTCGCGATGTTTCTGAACTATTTATGTCGTTATTTGATATCGAATAAATATGTTTATGTGAAATATGAATGAATTATTCATATTGTATATTGCATAATTTATTCAGTAATTTAAAAGTTTTAAAATTACGATTTCACCTGAACCGCGAGCTTCCGCTGCTCCCGCGCTAAAACCCCAACACACACAAAGTTTCCTGAAGCCCTTACTATCAAACTGCTTTCTGTTGTCCGTGATGATAGCCCTGGGAATCCCGAATCGACACACAATGTTCTTTCTGACAAAATCGATCACCTTTTTTTAGTTATTATAGACAACAGCTCGGCTTCCACCCACTTGGTGAAGTAGTCAATTGCAACAATGGTAAACTTGGCTTGCCCTCGACCCGTGGGCATCGGTCCAGTGATATCTATCCTCCATTGAGCAAACAGAAAGGGACTTGACTACGTGATTAACTACTCGGGTGGATGGTGGGGTATGTTGGCGTTCTTCTGACATCCATCACACGCCCAAGCGACCCTTGCCCCGTCCTGATGCATTGTTAGCTAGAAAAAACCTTGCTTTAACGCCTTGTGAGCAATCGACTGACCTCCACCATGGCTTCCACAGATTGCCTCTTGAATTTCCCTGAGCACGTAATCTGCCTCCTCGGGTCTCAGACACCTTAAGTATGGCATCGTGTACCTCATTTGGTATAACACCTAATCTATCAAGCAAAATCTTGCACTCTGATACTTCAACTTCCTTACCTTTTTCTTCTCCTCAGGTACATCCCCCGTCTCTAAATACTTATTGATTGGATCCATCAAGGATTCTTTCCTTTCGGCAACTACCTCAATTACACGCGGTATCCCAACACTCATAGACTATAAGCATCCCAACGGGATGGTTCAGGGGATTTTTGACTTGATGGATGATGCAAGCTGAGCCAGCGAGTCTACCTGCTGGTTCTTCTCTTGTTTGACCTGCTCGAATGCTACATTCCCCATCCCTTCAGCTAGCTTCTTTACTTCGGCCTGATAGGCAATCATGTTTGATTCCCTTACCTAAAATTCACCATTCACTTGCTGAACGGCCAGTTGGGAATCACTTTTCACTATCACATCCTTAACTCCAACTGTCATGCAGAGTCTTAGTCCCGTCAGAATTGCTTCGTACTATACCTCATTATTTGTAGCTTCGAAGGTGAACCTTAGGGCGTAACTCAACTTCTCCCATTCGCTACTTCAGAGGATCATCTCGGGCCCCCATCCTTATGTACTGACCGACCCATCAATAAAATACTCCCACTTGGTTTCCTCTACTGCCATTACCTGAGGCCTTGTGAACTCTGACACGAAATCTGCCAGTGCTTGCCCCTTGATCGATACCATAGGCAGATAAGATATGTCATACTCACTGAGCTCTACGGACCACTTTACCAAACGACCCGAGACCTCTGACTTGTGTAGTATCTGCCTCAGAGGATGGTCGATATATACTCTGATGGGGTGGGCTTGAAAATAAGGGTGTAACTTCTTTACCGCTGTGACCAATGACAAAGCCATCAGCTCATGAGCTGAGTATCGAGTTTCCGCATCCAGCAGGGCCTTATTAGTGTAATACACAAGTATTTGTATTTTATCTACTTCCTGCACCAACACCGAACTCACAGCATATTCAGAAACAGTAAAGTACAGGAACATAGTCTCACTTGAGATCGGCTTTGCCAATAGTAAGGGTTAGGCCAGGTACTACTTCAGCTGCTAGAATGTATCATTGCATTAAGTTATCCAGCTGAATTCATTTTTGGCCTTCTTGATCAGTTGGAAGAAAACATGACACTTGTCAGTGACATTAGAAATGAACCGGTTTAATGCTGCCACCCGACTCGTTAAGCTCTGCACTTATTTGACCGTCCCCATGGGCTTTAAATCCAATACAGCCTTGATTTTATGAGGGTTTGCTTCAATGCCCCGGGCACTGACCATGTACCCCAAAAAATTTCCCACAGATACACCAAAGTCACATTTTTCCGAATGCATCCTCATGTTGTGTTTTCTCAGTAACTCAAACGTCAATCTGAGGTTCTCTAGATGATTATCAGGTTTTTTCGTCAACGTGATCATGTCATCAACATAGACCTGCATTGTCTTGCCGATGAGTGGTTTGAAAACCTTGTTCACCAACCTATGATACGTGGCCCTGTAATTCTTCAATCTAAAAGGCATTATCTTGTAACAGTACAACCCTTAGTCAGTAACGGATGTTGTCTTCTCTTCGTCCTTGGCATGTATTGTGACATGGTTGTACCCCGAGAATGCATCAATGAAACTGAGCAATCCATGACACGCCGTAGAGTCCACCAACTGATCTACCTTAGGGAGTGAGAAGTTGTCCTTCGGGCAATCCTTGTTCAAGTCAAAGAAATCCACGCACATCATCCACTTCTCATTGGCCTTCTTCACCATGACCACACTGGATACCCACTCCAGGTACTTTTCTTCCTTGATAAACCCATATTTTAGCAACTTTTTAACCTCCGCACGAATCACCCCATATCTTTCTTGATTGAAAATCGTTCTCTTTTGCTTCACCGGCTTGTGAGCCAGATCAACCATCAAACGATGACTGATAAATTTGGGATCAATCTCGGGCATGTCCTTGTGTCCCCATACGAAGACATTCGTATATTCCTTCAGAAAAACTAGCAACCGCTTCCTCAGGCTTGACTCCAAGCCTGCCCCGATCCTTATAACTTTCCTCAAGCCGAAAATCTCCACTTGTTCCAATTCTTCCACTACCCCCAACTGGATAGGATCATCGGGTCGAGAATCAGCCGACTCAACTTCTACCTCATCATCTTCTCTTTCTTTCCTCTTTGCCATTACCTCATCAACACAAAGCATTTCCTTGGAAACGGTAGAAAACAACTATTGGTAGTATTTTGACTACCACAAACTATCATGACTCCCTCACGAGTCGGGAACTCCAGCTTCATATAGTAACATGACATGGCCGCTCTTGGCTTCATCATAAAGGGCCTCCCCAGATCATCTGATAGCTGCTCATGTAATTTACTACAATAAAATCCAACATAATGATCTGGGTGTGAGGTGACGTCCTAATAGTAATAGCCAGATGTATCCGACCCAGTGGGATTACAGATGCTCCCTCAAACCCATACAATGGTGTCGCGTCATGGGTCAGAGTGACATAATCCACGCCCAAATTCTCCAGAGTTTCATTACCGATGATATCCACCGCGTTTCCGGGATCTACCAATATCTTATCTACCTCGGTCCCATCGATATTGGCCTTAATTATTAGCGCATCATCATAGGGGGTAGCTGACCACTTTACCATATTCCTCAGTGAATATTATGGGCACCGATCTATCCTTTTAGATCATTGGGGCCCTTTCTGTCGTTAAAACCTCTGCTCATTTAATCCGACAGTAGTTCTTTCTTGCCCAGTTCTAGTCTCCAGCCAATGTCTTCCCCCCGCTATCGTGAACATAGACTTTTCCTCAATTTTTCGGTTGGGGCCCGTTCCCCCCTCTCATCCCGCCTTTTTTTCTAATTTCTCAAACTTTCCCATCATGGCCTTCATGAAAGTTTGAGTTCTCTCACTTTCCCTTCGTGCACTCTCCCACTCACTCCACATGGTTTCTTCCATTTTCTTCATCCACTTCGTTGTTGAAGCCTCTGAAGATCTATAGTTCCCGTCTCCTGCCATCGCATTAGTGTATTTTTTGCTTCTTGTACTGTCTTCCCATATATGGCGCCAACTGTTGATGGCTGTTTTTCATTCCAGGGGTAATTCGTGAACACTCCTCGAACGAACTTCCCTCAACTGTGAATTTGTTTGGTTTGTTGGGAACCAAATACAAACTTGGAAAAAGATGGATACACACAAATAAACAAAAGATTTAACGTGGTTTGGCGAAATGGACCCAACCTACGTCCACGGGCACAATGGAAAATAAAGCTTTTATTACTGGATTGGGTATGACCGACCTCTTTTGTTTCTCTAGCTTGGGATCATTTTCTCTCTATTACAAGTTACAAGTGTTTGTGAATAAATTTTCTCAAACTTTACAATAAGCTCTCAACCCCTTTATATTCTTAGTCTAATTACATTGTTACGCTATCTTCGTGACGTCAGTCACGTTGTTAAGCCATTATTGTATGGACTCTCTTCCCCAATTACTTTACAGATTATAGCATTGAAGCCCGACACAGCTACGACCTGCCACTTGACACATCTACTATAAGCCATTCAAATCTCTTTAAATCATGCCATTTTTGGTAATGATGACACGTTATGCCACATCGTCAACCTATACTCTATCCACTTTTATGCGATAACGTATGTCAGTTAATAAACTTGCAGTCCTACTCCATCCCATCTGCCATGGGCCCGATTCTATTCTCATAAATACTTGGGGATCTCATACGTCCGTTTAGGGCTTACGTTACCTAAACTTGAACTTACTATCATTGCCCCGACCTACCTCCCTAGGTCAACAACTTGAGATGATCGACTGTGAACTGAAATGATCGACCTACATCTTTGGGTCGGTGCTGGAACATTCATTCCCTTTATCTTTCATGAACATCTTTTCACCTCAGATCGAATATCAAGTGCAAACTAACTCTAGTCTTCTTGTTGGGCCGGACGTCTATGCTATGCCTCTCGGGCCAGGGCCCCTAGTTCAGAAAGTGGAAATCCCTTATATATCATTCTTCTTACTCTGGTTTTTCTCAGGTCAGGAAATCATTATCAACATAATTGCTCCATTTAAATAATCGAGCATTCTTGTTGCTGCATCTCAATGAGAATCATGTGGATTATGGATGAATTGGCTTAATTGATTGATTGTATAGTTGATGTCTGGTTTAAAAATCGTGCAGTATTATAATGCTCCAACAACTTGCCTGTATTTTGTAGGATCATCCAAAGGTTGACCATCTTCTGCATAGAGTTTAGGACCCAAATTTTTTGGGGATGTGATATGTTTTATGTTGGAGATATGTGTTATCAAATAAAATTTAACATGCAAATTTATCTAAATCACTCACTAACATGCCAAAAACATAACATAACTAAGAAACTTAGAAAAACCTGGAAAATGTTGAAGATGATGATTAAATTGAAACCAAGTCGAGTTGCCTCTGTCCTTAAGAACTTATTAGCCCCGCCTCAGTGCTCTACGGATGTCTTTTTTGGGAAATATCTAAGTCCCGAGGATCGATTAAAGCATAGAAACAACATGTGAATACATTCAAAGAAGTCGCGGAATACTCATAATGATCGGTTGAGCGACGCGAGTGACAACAAAAAATTTTCTGCCTCCTCCAAGATGTCTCGGTAGTGAGCAGTTTGGAGTCCTCCATTTTCGGCTTTTGCATGATCCTTGAAGCTCCAAGCTTTTGTGTTGTGATTCCAAGCTCATAAGTGCGGTTCCCTATCACATTCGAAAGACTCTTTGTGTGCTAGCACTATGTAATTTTGCAACAAAAACACTTTTCTTCTCCTTGCCATTCTCGGCAAACCAGTGAAGGAAGAAGACAACCATTGGGCGTGGGAGAGAGGAGAGGAGCAAGAGAAGAGAGTTGTGTTGGTTGGTTGCAAAATTGTGTATCTAATACATTTTTTTAATTTCAAATATCATTTACCAATTTCTTTTCCAAAAAGTCAAATGGCATTAAAGCTTTGCCAACCACTACATCAACTATTCACATCACTCATCAATCAAGTGACAAGTTGTCACATCACTCAAAGTGACTAATTATTTGACGCTTGATGGGACAAGCGATTCGACGCTTGATGTGACTTGCAGGCCGCACTTGCATTTGAAATGCGAGTGCGCTCGCAAACACTCTTGGGCTCGGGTTCGCTAATTCCAAATTAACGAATTTTCCGTTGCGACGTAATTAAATAATTATGCCTAGCAAAATCACTATTCACATCGCTAACGAATTATTCTAAATTAACTTGTTCGCCCGAATTAAAATCTAATTTCAATTCCTCGTCGAAATCAAATTTCGTGTAATATATGGAATATATTATTTTATCGATTAATTCTAAATTAATCGTTATCTCTCTTTAAATGATATTTTATCCCAGATAAAATATATCTGTAATTAATCTCAGATTAATTTTCTCTCTCATCTAATTAATCCCAGATTAATAAAGTGCGAGTCATACGTCATCGGTGAATCTTCGGGAAGCGACCCATGAGATCCCCGGATATGTTGGCAGTAAATTCGGTCGTCGGACTATCCGAACACGTAAGTACCTAGTACTACGTTTTTACCAATTTACAAGACAAGGTTAGCTTCTAGCAAAGCGCCATGCCTACCCAATTCTCCAGAAATATCCTTACAGGAATATGTGATCTATATCAGGCGTAGTATACGTAGTATTGCGTATTTCGATCCAGTATCGAATGTCATGTGCTAGGCCTGGGGCTGGAATCGTGTCTGCCCCGTACGAAGCACATATCGGATCTCTGGCAACTAGTCTCTATATCGGATAAACATGACCTAGTCATTTTATCCCGATGACTGCAGTACATAAGAGAACCAGTTCTGTATCCTGCGTGATCATCGTCTCCACTATGACTGAAGTGATACTTCCGTCTTGACATCACACCCAACACACTACGATTCTCAATATACCCAGCATAGGCGTACACAGAACCTGTTGAAGCCCTGGAAGACCTAAAACCAAAGTATATTGATTGTCGCAAGTATTAGCGGTGCAAGTCTCAGGTTAAGACCAAATACACCTACCCTGATTTCGGACTTCCATAGACACATAGTCATACTACCAATGGTATTCCGAGGGGTCTATCCAGAGCGAAGCTATTTTCTGTACCATCGGTAAAACACAACCTCCTATTACACTTACATGAGTATCCTAAACCCAAATATATGAGAACTATGTCGTTATGCCCTCACAATGCGCACAAGTGTAATACTAGTCTTTTGCGCATTATCGATGTCCAATCTCGATAATACTTTGACTAGGGATATTTAATGATTAATCCTTCGTGGACTGATACTGTCTCATATCATCTCAATCTAGAAACTAATCATAAAGACCTCGTATCATTTATACATCTTGGTGATCTAATCACAAATGATAAGAGAGCAATTTCCTTTGTCACATAGTTAATTTGTACAACAACACCATGATCTGTATAATAGTGACGATGTGGGTCATAATTGTCCAACAATATCCCACTTGGCTTATAGCCAGTCACTCGAGTGTCCACACCCAAACTATGTACGGTTCTCTCAAATTACTGAGAAAGGACTTTCGTAAGTGGATTTGTATGATTATCATATGATGCGATTTATACGATCATTACATCGCCACGATGTATGATCCGAACGAATCAGATGAATAGTTGAAGTATGTATCTGGATCGTTGATGAGACCATTAATTCTTTAGCCTGCGCTGTAGCCTAGCTCAGCTGCTAACATAACTGTTCTAATCTAATTAGATTTATTTTCGACCCAAATGGCTTCTATTGCTCCCTCAGCTGCAGCAATAATCCACTTTTGTTGTTTATACGGTAACAATATCTTGCTTGGAAGATCTCCAGCTCACTGTTCCGTTATTCAAACTGTGTAGTACCGTTGTTACGACTTATAGTCGTTTTTACCGGTTAGGAAACTTGCAACAGTGATCTCAGTCACTTCAAGTTCTCATTCTCCATAGTATAAGATAGCATCCTTAGTTCCTCTAAGATACTCAAGGACATTCTTAACATCAATCCAATGACTATCACTTGGATTGGCCCGATTGTGACTCCATATGCTCAAAGCGTATGAGACATCAAGTCGCGTACATTTATTTCAATGTACGAGTTCTCATAGACTATTAACAACTTTAAATCTATCCCAGTAGATCTTTATTCCTAGAATAAAGGTTGTTTCTCCCAAGAATTATTCGGAGAATTTTCTCGAAAGCCAAGCTTTCACCGATTATTTTATTTGGGAATATCATTTCCAAGAATGAAATATTATTATTATATAGGACAGTCACTGTCAGTGCGCTCCCATTAACCTCCTTATATACACAAGAATCATTTTCGTTTTGAATTAAATCATATTTCATTATGATTACATCTAAACGATAATTCCAAGAACCCAATGCTTGCTTTAATCCATACATGGATCGAATAACCTGCAAACCTTGTTTGCTCGTTATGATACGAAAAAACCGTCAGGATGTTGTAAACATCCTCCAAAATGTTTCCGTTAAGGAAAGCAGTTTTGGCATTCAGCTGCCACATTTCATAAATGAAATATGCAGCGTCAGCAAGCATTGTCCAAATGGATTTACCGTGGCAATAGGTAAAGTTTTCGTTGTAATTGACACAATGTTGATAACGATACCTTTTCGCTACAAGCCTAGCTTAGTACGTTGGTATGTTGCCTTCCATGTATGTCTTCTTTGAAGACTTATATAGTACCAATAGGCACAATGCCTTACGGTACATCAACTAGTATCTAAACATAATTTATATACACGGAATCCATTTCGGATTATATGGCACTTTGCCATAATAGGGAGTCGATACCTTGTATCACTTCCTCATACGTAGTCAGTTCGTATTCCTCAGTAAGATTGAAATCTTTATGAGGTAAGATCAGAAACCCATACCTCCCAGGTTATTTTCTGACTCTCTCCGACTTACGCGGTTCTTGTGTATTCGAAGATTATGTGGTATAGTTTCATCCTTGATGAACTATTTATGTTCCATTAAGGAATCGGTGCCCGGAATAGAATTACTCTGATTTTCATCGAGTTTTATTTTCCTCCCACTTACCACTGCATATCGGTATTCCTATTAGGAAAACCGCATGGTGAGCAACAATTACATTGTTCTCTAGTGAGTTGTATAAGTACTATACTTTGGTATCCCTATGATAACATACAATTTGGCACTTATCCATTTTGGGTTTTAGTTTGGTATCATCCAAACATATGCCTAACATTCCCAAATTTTTAGGAATGAGAAACCCGATTTCTTTCATTTTCATATCTAATATAAAGTGTCAAAACAGATTTTTATGGAACCTTATTCAAAATAAGTTATGCACTGTTTATGCATATCCGTTGAAGGAAATGGTAGCTCAGAGCGACTCATGATTAACCTTATCATGTCCAACAAAATTCAATTTCTCCTTTCGGACACACCGTCAAACTGACGTGTTCCGGGAGGAGTCCTCATTGAAAGAATACTATACTCTTTCAAGTATTTGAGAAACTTATTGCTTAAGTATGTTTCATCATGGTCTAGCCGTGATGATTTTATACTTTAGCCGATCTGTTTGTCTATTTCGTGTCGAAACTGTAAACGTTTCCGATTTGTGTTTCAAAAGAAACATATAACCATAACGCGATGCCACATCCGTAAAGGTCACGAAATATTCATATCCACCTCTAGCCTAGCTAGACATGGGTCCACTTGCTTCACTATGAACTAGGGCTAACAGATCGGTGGCACTTGCACTTTTACCAAGTAAATAGTGTTATAGGCACTTCGCCCAATAAACTATATTCATAGACATTATTTGATTGGAATCAAATTTGTCCTAGTACCCACTCTTCGAAAGTGTGGATATACGAGTCTTGTTAAATTGTGTCCCAGACAACAATGCCACAATTAAGTCTCTTCTGATCAAATCAGTTTGAGCTATTTGTTTGTCATGTGTCATATGTTTGAGATTTATTTATATTCAAAATATAAATACTGTTATTCACATCTAATGTATTTATCTCAATATCATCTTTATAAAATAAAACACTTTAGTGTTATAGGTTATAAAGGTAAATCCGCAACGGATTAAACACTGATATAAAGATAATGTATCTAGTCAAACTAATTACATTGTAACAGTTTCCTAATTTAAGTACGCACCTTAAGGGTAGTTCATAAACTTAGGTATCTAAGGTTAAAACAGCGACTTTCGTCCCGTTTTCAATTCACAGATTAATCTCGACCGAAGTCAGTATCCTGCTTACAGCAGATTCTGCACAACAGTATATATTTATGTACCACATTTAGTATCTAAAATCCAATTTTAATACCAGTAGTGAACATATTTTATGACAAACATATTTGAAGTCAGAGCCTAGCCCATCTTCAATTCCTTCATGTATGCTTTGTCCAAACGGCAGTCACGCTTCCGCGATCCCGTTTGCCACAATTTAGGAAGACATTTTGGGATATGTCCTTTATCTTCCCAGAAGACTGTAATGATTTTGCCTTTGCCCTTTTCAGTACCGCAGAAGCCTATGGCCAAGCCTTGGCCTTCTAGAATGTCGAAATAAGATGCGCCTTGCGCTTCTTACCTTATTGCAAACTTTGGCTTTGTCTCCTTGAGAATAGCCATTAACTCTCCAAGAGTTTATAATTGCAATTTAGTACTTCTAAAATCTAAAGATAGATTTATAAAGATCCTTCAATTTCAATATCATACTATAAGGATCTAATCCTTAGTTCTGATTAAGAAATTAAGGAATCTATTTAGAAAGTATAATGGATTAAGCACTAAAGTTATCATCACATGGATATTCCAAATATCATGCTCTACTATTTGCTTAACTCCGGGCTTAGGCCTAACATGTTATTTTATCAAATACAGTAACTTATTAGTTTCCAGGACCATCCTGAAATTTTATTCCCAATTTGAAAATTAAACCATTTAAATACATTTTTTCCCTAGGATTATGTTTTAAATGTCAATCTTTCAATTTTTATTAATTCTAATAGTCCAACTATTAATAAACGATTTCAAGTACTATTTATTATAATGATTACTATAGTCCAACTATATAATCAACTATAATTTAATAGGTTAATTCAATTATATTGATTACTATAATCCAATTATAAAATCAACTATTAATTGAAATAGTTTGAATACAGTCCAACTGTTATATAAAACAACATTAATTATTAGTCCAACTAATAAATAATTTATTTGACGTAATATTTGAAATGAGCGCGTATGGCAAGTTATTAAACGAATATTGCAAATTTAATATTTGCCTCCCACTATTTTTCGGCGAGCCTCTAACCCTCTGTTGAGTACTCGGGAAACCGTGTTTCCTAGTGGGCTAGGATCCCGTTAAATAACACACAATCTTGACCTTAGCCAACAAAACTAGGTAGATCTCTTAGATCAATTGGATCCAATCCAATTCCTAGATCCAGTAGGGGAACATCCAAGTCCGAAACATATATCTTATATATGCCAATATATCCAATATATTGCCTAACCTTTTTCCTCTGAATCAACTAAGCATTGGCTTTGGCACAACAAACTTAGTGATCCCAGTTAAGCGGAACCCAATGACCATGGAAAGCTTCGTAATCAATGTCGATGGACAAGAAGTGGTCTTGACTTTGGCCAACAAACCACAACTTGGACAAGACACCGATATGAACAAAGCTCTCGTGATTCAAACACATCCTCGACGGACAAAGGTCTTGACTTTGCCAACAAACCAATGCCAGTCTTGGATCTTGAGTAAGAATAACTCAATGGAAGGAAAAACGCTTAATATTTTGTGAGGGTTTTTGTGCGTGCAAATTGGCAACCAAATTATTATCTTTGTTAAGGTTTCATCATCATACACCCTTAAACATGCATTCTAAACACATAATAAGGCGCGTAAAAATAATAATAATGATATGCGGATGGATACTTTACACATTGTTCCTAGAACAAATCTCTCCATTTCCTCTCTCCCGCTAGCACAAGTATAACTTCTACCCGTTACATAACACTTCTAAAGAAACCTCATTTACATTGAGGGGAATAGGTGAGAAGAGAAATACACGGAGTCAAAGAGGTAATAGGCTGGACACGCAGGTCCAATTTAATAAATTCTAAAT